>BQKN01001085.1:616289-632614 GCA_022839385.1 Asparagus kiusianus | reverse complement strand
GAACTCCTGCCTTATTTGGCGTTGTCGATCGCTGAGCACCAGATCCGGATGAACAAGTCTTGAAGCCTCTAAAGATTGAATCTTTTCTAAGTTTTGAATCTCCAATCCAGCAGGGCTTCACCTCCTCCAAAATCCAACCTCTGAAACAAATGAGCACAAGGTGGCTCGGCTTTGGCCGAGCCACCCACAGGTGGCTCGGCTTTGGCCGAGCCCCCTTAGGTAGGTTTTCCATCGTTTTGTTGTTCGGTTGTTTCCGGTTCTCCGTTGTTCGGACTCCGATTCATTGTTGATCTGGACTTTGATTCGGTTGTGTGGTTGACTTGGTTCGGAATCGACTTGTTGACTTGATTCCAAATATGGCAGTTAATCCGCTTCTGAGTTCGAGTCCGGAATTGATCTTGATTAGATCGTTACATCACCGAGTTCGCTCTTGTTTAGATGACTCGGCGATTCCCCGAAACGTTGGTTTGATTCTGCGTGCGAGTGGATGCATTCCAATGCTTGGGTGTGATTTGTTGGCTTTGTCGCTTCGTTAACCTGCTCCGTTGCGTATGGCTTGGTTTCGGTGTTGGCGAGCTAACGGTCTTGTTTGGATACGTCGCCCGATGGTCCGTTTGTTGATTTGGCGTCGTCGAGCTGTGATAAGGGACCTATAGGCAATTTTATACGCCTACAGATACCCCCTCCAAAGTATTTCAGTCTCGTTCTTTTATAGAAGAGTCTGGAATACTTTGGATGTAATTGTCCCAACCTTTAGTCAGTATAACGGGACTTTGGAATGGCTTCTGTCCTGGATTCCTTTGATTCCTTCAGATCATTCAGTGCTTTGTAGAACGCCTGTGAGGATTCCGGTGCTGCATTTATTGTCTGACCGTCGTCGGAATTTTGAACTTGAAGTCGATTCCTGATTTCTTGCTTTTTTAGCTCGAGTCGGTTGCTTCAACACAGAACTAATCATCGATTGACTGCGTTGAATCTCCTTTTACAACGCGTTGTCCTGCGTTTGAACTTCATTGCAACGCGTTGTCCGACGCCCAGGCTTCATTGTAATGCGCTGTTCGATGTTTGACACAGTTTATACTCGTACGTCTGCTGGAGTATGCACAGTTTAAGCTCTTAAGGTATTGGAGCGTGGCGGATACTCGAGTCACGAGACCAATCCATAGAATTGATGCGTCAATGACTCGTACTTATAGAATTTTTGGCAAATTTCCAGCCATCAACGGATTTGATAAGCCTTTACCGACTACCGTTTGAGTCGGGCTAGCATGCGGATTGTTTAAACCCGTTCCGCATGTGACGTTAAGCTAAAAGAGTTAACCCTTTTAGTGCTACGATATTGAATACGTAGACTTCGTCTTTCTCCTGTGGAAAGACTAAACAGCAACGTGTATGAGACGTTGACTTAGGATTTTTGGCAAATCCTCAGCCTTCAACGGATTTGAGGTTCTCTTACCGATTACCGTTTGAATCGGGCTTACATGCGGATTGTTTTAATCCGTTCCGCATGTGACGTTGTGCTAAAGGAATGAACTCCTTTAGACTTTGTGCTATGATGTTGAATACATAGACTTTACCACTTGTTATGGGAATAGGCTACCCGGCGACGCGTATGAGGCGCTGACTTTAGGGTTTTTGGCTAACCCCCAGCTTTAAACGGATTTGATTAGCCTTTACCGACTACCGTTTGAGTCGGGCTAGCATGCGGATTGTTTAAATCCGTTCGCATGTAACGTTGTGCTCAGAGATTGAATTCTCTGAGACTTTGTGCTATGATGTCGAATACATAGACTTCGCCATTGTTACGGGAATAGGCTACCCGGCGACGCGTGTGAGGTGCTGACTTATCCCTACTTAGGCTTCGGGATAAAATTCCCCAGAATCGAACTCTGGTATCTTTTTCAATCGAAAAAAGACTAAACCGGCGACGCGTGTTAGGCGTCGACTTATCCTTGCTTAGGATTCAGGATGAAATTCCCCATGCGTGTAAGGCATGGATTTCGGTGTTATTAATAACAACCTGCCACAATGTTGAATATGTGGACGAGTGTTCTTTTTAACGGTTAAGAACTAACCGGCCGCGCGTGTTAGGCGCAGACTTATCCTTACTTAGGTTTCAGGATAAAATACCCCAGAATCGAACTCTGGTATCTTTTTCAATCGGAAAAAGACTAAACCGGCAGCGCGTGTTAGGCGCAGACTTATCCCTGCTTAGGATTCGGGATAAACTTCCTATGCGTGTAAGGCATGGATTTCGGTGTTATTAATAACAACCTGCCACAATGTTGAATATGCGGACGGGTATTCTTTTTAACGGTTAAGAACTAACCGGCAGCGCGTGTTAGGCGCAGACTTATCCTTGCTTAGGTTTCAGGATAAAATACCCCAGAATCGAACTCTGGTGTCTTTTTCAATCGGAAAAAGACTAAACCGGCAGCGCATGTTAGGCGCAGGCTTATCCCTGCTTAGGCTTCGGGATAAACTTCCTAGAATAAAGCTGAAATTCTTGGAAAATGATTGGTGTGGGAAGAAAGAATTTTATATTCTATTCCCCAAACAAAGAAGGAAAGGAAACTCGAGGTGGGATCTCCATCCCGAGAATCCGGAAAGGTGAAACTAAGAGTGGGATCTTCACTCCGAGAATCGAAAAGATTCGGATAACCCTAACTGTCGGAAGGTTTGATTACCGAACTAAAGATGGATTTCTCATTTATCGAGAGTTAATCATGGTTTTGGCCCTAACTGTAGGAAGGTTTGACCAAGCGTGAGTTTGAGATGACCCTAACTGTAGGAAGGTTTGATCACTCGATTTGAAAGTAGACCTCTCGTTCATTGGAGGAATCGAGAGGGGATTTTGGTTTTGGTCCTAACTGTAGGAAGGTTTGACCAAATGGGAGGTTTGAGACGATCCTAACTGTAGGAATGTTTGACCGTTCAATTTGTGGGCCTCTCATTCATTGAAGGAATCGAGAGGGGATTTTTGTCGTGGTCCTAACTGTAGGAAGGTTTGACCAAGCGAAAAAGGAGAGTAAGAGTACAAATTACTGTAAGATGTTGGTTCGTACAAATTACTCAAAGGGGGTTTCTGGTGTTAAGTGATAAGGACTTAACACAAAGGGTTTTGACAATTCGTTAATGATTGATATATCAGAATTCTAAGCATTAAGAGTTTAGTGCTTATCACTCTATTCATAATGATCGGGTTATCCCTAAGAATATTACATTCTTCCGGGAACTTCCCGTTACCTGAATTATCCACCCCCAGCTTTCTTTGCAAGACTGGGTGTATCATTGTATCAGCTGCACGATCGGGTTATCCTTAAGAGTACCACGCGTGGCACTCTCCAGGAACTTCCCGTGGAAGAAAGGAAATAGTTTAGACTCTTATACCTGTTCACGGGAAAATTTGTGATCTTCTTCATTGATTCCATTGTACACTTTCATAATAGTTTATCGATTATAGAAATCCGGTCTTTTTATAAGATCCGGTTACAATGAAAAATCAAAATGAAATGAAAAAGATTACAACTTTCTTTCCTTGTTTGTCGAACGAATCGCGAGCTCCTGTTTTGCGGTCACTCACTTGTGTGTGGGTTCTTTGCCTGCGCCGGGGTTGTTTGCCGTGGACCACCGCGTGATCTCGATCCGGTCGGATCTACACGATATGACGGGTATTATCTCACGAAGGAAATAATAGCCGGGTGGGGTACTAATTCACCAAGGAAATAGTAGCCCAAGTGTCGAAATCGACCAAGCGAATTCGAGACTCTTCTCGGGATCTAAGAACCAAGCTTAGATCCGGAGGAAAATCGTGTAGATCTCAGATCCGATCCCTCTCGAACTCTTGCCTTATTTGGCGTTGTCGATCGCTGAGCACCAGATCCGGATGAACAAGTCTTGAAGCCTCCAAAGATTGAATCTTTTCTAAGTTTTGAATCTCCAATCCAGCAGGGCTTCGCCTCCTCCAAAATCCAACCCCTTAACAAATGAACCAAGCCCCCTATTTATAGCCAAACGAACCTGTGCATACGAGCACGTGTACATAACACGAGGGAGAGGGGGGGGTTGCCGGCCACCTTGGGGTGGCTCGGCTCATGCCGAGCCACCCCAGGGTGGCTCGGCCTTGGCCGAGCCACCCCGGGTTGGTTCAGTTCGGGCCGAGTCCCCCCGGGTGTGTTCGTTTCGTCCGTCGTTCGGGTTTTCCGGTATTTCCGGTTCTCCGTTGTTCGGATTTGATTCGGCTTGTGGTTGACTTGATCTGGAATCGATTTGTTGACTTGATTCCAAATATGGCAGTTAATCCGCTTCTGAGTTCGAGTCCGGAATTGATCTTGATTCGATCATTGTATCACCGAGTTCGCTCTTGTTTAGATGACTCGGTGATTCCCCGAAACGTTGGTTTGATTCCGCGTGCGAGTGGATGCATTCCAATGCTTGGGTGCGATTTGTTGGCTTCGTAGCCTCGTTATCCCGCTTCGTCGCGTAATCATCCGGCTTTGGTGTCGCGGACTAACGGTCGTGATCGGATACATCGCCCGATGGTCGATTTGGTCGAATTAGCGTCGTCGAGCTGCATAACGGGACCTATAGGCAATTTTATACGCCTACAATACCTATTGGAGTATCAGGGAGCAGTTTATACTCTTATACCGGTCGGAGTTAGGGAATACAGTTTATACTCGTGCACCCACTGGAGTTTCGCCGTTCTTGACTGGCTTACTCTAGCGTTATGACGCCGGCTTCAACCAAGGTCTGGATACTATTCTTTAGAGTAAAGCAGGCCTTGGTGGGATGAAGGATCCTCCTGTGATATGCGCAGTACTTCGGATCCGCAGTGTTGTCAGCTTCCTCCTGATTCGTGATCGGTGGGAGCTTGATCTTGTTGTTTTTAAGGAGCGATTCGAAGATGGCTGGAACATCCTCATCTTTGAAGGAGTACTCTTTTTGAGGCCTCTGATCCGAAGTCTTCTGTTGTCTCCGGGACTGCTGTTGTAACGTTTGATTGGCATCAACAGCTGCTGCAGGTGTTTTACCCTTACCACGGGAGGCGAAGTTCGAGTTCGGAGGATTCGTTGTCGATTGACCCCTCTCGGTCTTCTTCCTTCGGAGGAAGCGTTCAGCTTGTTCCCCTCGGACCTTCAAGTCTTTCCAAGTATTGGACGGTGCTGTCCCTATTGCTTCCAATATGTCCAACGTGAGGTTGTTGTGGCAAGTTTGGAGGATGAACTCCTCGGTGATCGGGTCCCGGCAATTTAACGCTTTGTTCCGGAACCTTTTGACGAAGGTTTCGACTAACTCCCCATCCTTTTGTTTCTCGTCGAGCAACGTTCCGATGGATATCTCGGTGTCGTCGTCGAAGAAGTTAGCGAGGAACTTTGTCTCCATGTCGTCCCAGCTATGCACGCTTCCTGGCTTGAGGCGGCGGTACCAATCAAAAGCGGCTCCGCGAAGAGTGCCAACGAATGACCGCACCATCAGAGGCTCATTGCCGGAGATAATACCCAGGTGCGATTTGAAATAAATCAAATGCTGAGTGGGGGAACCTTTCCCATCGAACGGCGTGAAGTTGATTAGACTAAACTTCGCCGGATAGGGGATTGAATCCCACTCCCTTGGGTATGGACAAGGAATGCCCGTTTTCTTCACCTCTTGAGCGGACATCAAGGTATTGATTTTGCTCTCGAGGCTTTTGATCTTCAAGTTTTCACTTGTATCTTCGTTGGCATCCTCATTACCACCCCCTGCGTTGATGGGAGGGTCATCGGCATTGCGAGTTTCATCCGTATCCGTATGCTCAACTTCTTGAACAACCTGATTACGATGGCTTGGTTCACCTTGCTGGTTCCTCAATGCCTGGATTTGCTGCTCATGCATCTCCCTCATGGTCTACATGGCCATCTGCATCTCGAGCCTGAAGGTCTCCTGTTGTTTGGCCATGGCTTCTTCAAGCATCTTGGCCACTTGTTCCGCGCTTATCATGAATGACTCGCGAGGTTCTCCTTCACTGGATACGGTGTTATCAGACGCAACTGCAGAGCATGCATCTGATTCCTCATCCTCTGAAGGTGGACTTATCCGAACCCTACCATAAGTTCCTCGTGCGATGGCTCCGGACTGCAAACGGGTTAGACGCCAAGATGCATTCAGAATCGACTCGAGATCATCCCGTGCCAATGTCCCCTTGTTGGTCATATTAGCGGTGACCCTTGGAAATTCTCCATCTTCAACCACCGCTCTCCTTCGTCGGAAACGCCTAGGCCTTGGCTTTGGCGTTTCAGTGCTGAGCCTCTCGAACACCGAAACCCTTTCGGGGACCGTCTTAGTGCAATTACACTGAGACAATACCGTCCGAATGAGTTTGGAACAGGGGCACTGAGTCTCGAGCCTACGAGGACTTCTCTTTCTGGCTCTGTTCGTACCCTCAGCGCGATAGTACAGCTCGTCCGTATGAAAGTCGGAGCAACCTATCGTGTGTTGGTACGATCTTTCAGGTATAACATCATCGTCATCGGACGACAACGTTTCTTTTTGAGGATGAATCGCCTTATTTGGACTTTCGAGAGTCACTCGCCTCGAAACGTGCCTTTGTGGGCATGAATTCTCAACGGGCTCCCGAACTTCGATGCTCAAGGTAGTGTGCTTGGGTGCCGTGAACTCCTTGTCATGTTGAGGGTTGTGTCGACCCCCAGCATATTGATTAGTTCGGAGCTGTCTCAGTGGACCCAAACGTTCTTGGATTGGAGCTTTGCTTCTTTCATCGGGGATTGGACCGAGGCGTTCCAAAATTGACCTCCTTTTCTGGGATGGTCCTGCGGGATCTCCCGGAGCAGTTGTGGAAGTCATCGGCGATTTGGATTGATTCGTCGGGAGTTGAATTTTCGAAGGCTGTAGTTATTGCTCCTTAGTCTGAATCGCCGCTTCAGACTTAGGCCTCCATACTTGGCGGGTTGGGGGCGGTTTCTTTGCCACCTCCTTCTGCAACCTTCTACGGGCTTCTTCAATTTGAGCCCGTGCCTGCGCTGATAGTGCGCGGCGCTTGCGAATGCGCTCCTCCAGCGTTGATCGGTTCCGTTTGACGCGGATCCATTCGTCCGTCGGCGGCTTGGAAGAGTTGCCATTCATCGGTTGTTGAGGCCGTTTACCTCTTCTGTTCTTCAGCTCCGCCTTGTAGCGGACTCCATCAACAGATTCCATTGCCTTTGCGAATTGTTTCGCAAGGCGTTGACGTTGCCTTTGGCGGGCTCTCTTTGAGAGAGTCACTACGCCTTCGGTAACGGAGGATTTGGCCTGAGCGGATCTGACCTGGTTGGAGGTTGGGGAGATCTCACCCAATGCAGCCTCGGCATCAAACGGGGCGAGATCTTCGTTGGTAGCTTCAACATCTTCGTACCAACGAAGTTTCCTCTTGGAGGAGAACTTTGGAGACTTGGACTTGCGGGAGGAGGTAGATCCGGACGAGGACGACAGGTACGCCTCGAACTTCTGTTGGTCGAACTCGTATTCGACCTCCTCCACAACCGGGATCGAGATCCGCGGCTACGACGCAACGATCTCGTCGGCGAGATCGGTGGCTCCCACTGTGGTCGCCAGATTGTTCGTGGGAAAATTCGTGTTCTTCTTCATTGATTCCATTGTACACTTTCGTAATAGTTTATCGATTACAGAAATCTGGTCTTTTTATAAGATCCGGTTACAATGAAAAATCAAAATAAAATGAAAAAAGATTACAACTTTCTTTCCTTCTTTGTCGAACGAATCGCGAGCTCCTGTTTTGCGGTCACTCGCTTTGTGTGGGTTCTTTGCCTACGCCGGGGTTAATCCGTGGACCACCGCGTGATCTCGATCCGGGCAGATCTACGCAGTATAACGGGTATTATTCCACCAAGGGAGATAATAGCCGGGAGGGATCGTTTCACCAAGGAAACAACCGCTCAATCTCGGGATCTAAGAACCAAGCTTAGATCCGGAGTATAGCAACGTAGATCTCCCGATCCGATTCTCTCGAACTCCTGCCTTATTTGGCGTTGTCGATCGCTGAGCACCAGATCCGGATGAACAAGTCTTGAAGCCTCTAAAGATTGAATCTTTTCTAAGTTTTGAATCTCCAATCCAGCAGGGCTTCACCTCCTCCAAAATCCAACCTCTGAAACAAATGAGCACAAGGTGGCTCGGCTTTGGCCGAGCCACCCACAGGTGGCTCGGCTTTGGCCGAGCCCCCTTAGGTAGGTTTTCCATCGTTTTGTTGTTCGGTTGTTTCCGGTTCTCCGTTGTTCGGACTCCGATTCATTGTTGATCTGGACTTTGATTCGGTTGTGTGGTTGACTTGGTTCGGAATCGACTTGTTGACTTGATTCCAAATATGGCAGTTAATCCGCTTCTGAGTTCGAGTCCGGAATTGATCTTGATTCGATCGTTACATCACCGAGTTCGCTCTTGTTTAGATGACTCGGCGATTCCCCGAAACGTTGGTTTGATTCTGCGTGCGAGTGGATGCATTCCAATGCTTAGGTGCGATTTGTTGGCTTCGTCGCTTCGTTAACCTGCTCCATAGCGTATGGCTTGGTTTCGGTGTTGGCGAGCTAACGGTCTTGTTTGGATACGTCGCCCGATGGTCTGTTTGTTGATTTGGCGTCGTCGAGCTGTGATAAGGGACCTATAGGCAATTTTATACGCCTACACCTGAGTGGCTGGACGAGCCTCGTCATTCTCATGTGTGAGACGAGGTTCGTCAGTTGGACAAGCCTCATCATTCATGTGAGCATCGACATTTGGGCGAGCCTGGCTCGGGAGACAAACTTGTCGTTTTAGTCGAACCTCGACTTGGCAACTTAGATGTGGCCCAGTAATAGGGCAAGCTCTGTGTTGGAGGTAAGGTTTGTCATTTTAACGCACCTTAATTTTTCCAGCCTCGACAGCGAGGTGAATATGGCTCGGGTGACGAAGTTAGTGTCTTGGACGAGCCTGGTGTTGAAGATGAGGTTCGTCGTCGGGGTGCACTTGGACGCACGTGCAGTGATGGCAAGCTTCGTGCTATAGGAGAGGTTCATTATTTTGATGCACCTCAGTCAGGCGAGCATCGACTAGCTTGCGAGCTCTAGCAATGTCATCTCTGGGCTGATAGTGGAAGCCATCCAGAGAGGCTAAGGCGCAGGCTTCACAACGGGCCTGATTTTGGCATTAGCATCGTCTACCCTCCTTGACAACAGATTAGCAGTGGACTCTGTAGTAATTGAAGTTTGTTTGGGTTGTTTAGTAACCCATTGCTTAGCCTAGCGGCTAGTTCTCGGAGCCTCGACAGTCAAAGGTGAGGATTTCTCCTCCATGCAAACTCGGGTTGAGTTGTCAGAAGCCAAATTAGCTTGAGTCTCATGAAAGACTTTGTGGCCCTTATGTGTTCTAGTGGTTCTCGGAGTACGGAGGAGTTCCACTCCTCATACTTGGATTGATCGAACTTGATGATGAGCGTTTCGACGTTAGTTCCTACAGCAATCTTATCCGACTACGCCATGATCATTTATTCAAAGAAAATGACTTCTCCTACTGTGGTTGCCATCTTTTGTAGGGTCTCGAAAAAGATAAGACAACTGGTTCTCTAACTACTTGGTTGTAAGAAAGGATTCTGTCACCTTGTAAGAATCTTTTCACAGTTGTTCTTCTTCAAGTACAGAAGAAGATAAGATAGATTCAGCTTCTCCTTTGTTTAATATGGGTTCGATGTGGTGATGAGATGCCTCACTCGATAATTGTGCCGAGCTTACTTCTTGTTGACGATCGGAGCAAAATTGCTTTAACCCCAGGAAGAACTATCCTATGTCGAGTGCTTTAGTTGCTGCTTGCGGCTGCTGTTTACTTTTGACGTATGTGCATCTAGCTCTTGGATTTCAAAAATCTGATTCTTGTATCTCCAAAGAATCCTTTCTTTCATAGCTTCTCATAGCTATTTATAGGCCATCAGTGTGTAACTAATGCTAGAGTCATAAGATCAGGAGTGTAACTGACTCCTTAATTATAGCTAACATGGATTGACTAGGTCTTCATGACCATTAGCCCTCTGGCATCAAGATTCACTTGGTGAGATGAGCCTTGCTGGATGGCGAGGTTCGTCTGATGAGACGAGCCTCACTATGTGGTGAGGTTCATCTAATGAGACGAGCCTCTTCTGGGGTGAGTCTCGTTGCATGGCAAGTCTTATCCCTGAATGATCTTAGACTTCTAAAGGAGCTTTATCTTCTGAATAATAAGGCACTGATAGCCTCGTCTCTAGGAGAACTTCTTCTCCAATGACGAACTTCGTCTCTTGAGGGATGAGGCACTGCGAGCCTCGTCTGGCTGAGATGACCTTCAATAACTGAGACGAGGTTTGTCATTGTGATGAACTTCGTCATGCTTGATGCTCTTTTGTCTCTTGGCCTTTTTTAGTGCCTGCAGATACTTGATGAGTTTGGATTTTTTTTCTATTCTCTTTAAGTTTTACTTTTTTTACTTTTTGCATAATACTTAACTATATCTTTGTTAATGATATGCATCTCAACTCTACAGGGAGGTTTCTTAATAAGAAGAAGGAGAAAATGATAATAAGAGGGACACCCAATTCATCAAATAGGCTGTGAGAAAGAGGAAGAGGAAGTATGGACATTTTGTTAGTTCACCTTAATTGCGTCTAAATCAGCCTAAAGAAGGTACAAAGAAGAAATACATCATCCAGATCATGGATAGTCCTGAATGGGCTACTAAAAAGTAGTGCATAAATGGAGAAGGTTTCATCCCTAAATCTCGCAACTATCCAGGAAAGGCATTGGTTTATGATTATGAGGACAAACTGATGGACAACTTTTTACAATTGAAAATGGCCAGGTAACTGTTAGCTTCACATCATAGCTCATCTTCATCATTTTTACCCGTATGTGATCAAGAAGTTCCACTATTTGTACGAAAGGAGCTTCCTTAATTCACGCATTGAAGAACTCAGCTAGGTTAGATTTTAACCAACCACATCTATAAAAAGTAGACAACATTTTTAGAAAATAATATATCACTCGATGATAGAAATATTCTAATATTGTGTTCAAATATTCAAGTAATGTGATTGAAACTACTCTATTGTAAATAAAAACAAAAGAATCTATTTTAATAATGGTTAGTTACATATTACCTCTTCTTGGTAAAAGAACAATTCGTCCAATTCTCTAGGTTCATCCTTAGCATTTCATTGTAAGTGATTTCTGATTTTTTTTTCTGTATCTCATTGCATTCAATATGTTAAGCTTGTGACATGTATGCATACACATATTTCTTCATAATTTGCATGCATTCATCCTTTAGAAGTGCCACGAGCTTTTTTATTGAATGGTTATTCTTGAAATTAGCCATCAAATGATGGATGCAATATGAATGATATGACCAAGGAAGAAAAATCTTAATGGAGTTTTGAAGGCATTTGTCATGGTCAGAGATAATAACCAACTCATCATCCGTAGTGTATGGATCCTTTGAGTTAAATAGGATGTCTCATATAGCTACCAAAAATATCCTGAATCTCCATTAAGTGTAGTAGCTGCAAGAAGAGTACCTATGTATCTATCCAAAGGTGTGTGCCCTCCAAAAATAAAATAGGTCTGCATCCATCCATGAAACCCTTCCGACAAGCATAGTACGAGACGAATAGCCTAGTAAACCTTCTATTATCATGCTCCAAATGAAAGACTGTTCTCGGGTTTGTTTCAATGACTTTGTCCTTGTACCATTTAAGTAGGTCATATGAGTGTTGTGTTGATCCATAAAAATATCATTGAGTGAGTTCCCTCCCGCACCAAATTCTATGATATGGGATTTCTACGCCAAGTTCCTAATGAAGCTTCTTTTTAAGATCAATTATGTGGTACGTGGAGTGATCTTTCAATATTGTTTTTACTTGATTAGCTGCCCACTTCCGAGATACCCGGGGATGACCCTTCTCCCCTACGCCTCCACCAAGGCAACTATGTTCCCCCCCCCCCCCCAAAAAAAATTTTTTTTTTTAAAACAGAGAACCTCTCTCTATATACTTGTCTAATATAATGAATGCACCAATAACACTTTAGAGCCTTGCATCTCACACTCACTCTGCTCGGTTCATTCTTTGACTATGATTTCTTAAGCTCTACCTCAAGTGTTCAATGTTATTAAATTCTTGATCAACACTTCTAATTGCATGATACCATGAGATAGGAATCTGACAACTAGAACTTTCAAATTCTTGCAATGTATTATGTGAAATAGATGGATTCTGTGGTGATAAAGCATGTTGTTCCGCTAGTGGGATTGTAGGATTTCTGCATAGGATTAAACATTGAATTACAACATATCAAATTAAGTCCCTAAAATAGAAAACTATACATAATTTAGTAAAAAAATTTAATGCTTCTGAGTAGTAATTTCATACATTAATTATATTTCATATTTATTTGACAAACTTTTACCTTATACGTATCGTCCTTTGTTGTTGCCCAAATAAAGTCTCTCTTTCTAAGTCAACATGAATCTTGATGATTTTTTTGTTGCAATTGTGATGCACATTCAGCATTGTCAAGACATCAATATTATCAATAATACAAACTAATAGTTCAGGATAGGAGGCTTTATAACTCCGTTGCAATGTGCTTACACAACAATTCACTCTACTTTGCACTTGATTTACTAGATTATTGTATTTTCCCATAATATTCAATGGAATCAAGTGATTATTTCCTCTGAAGCCGGTTAACATGCAATAAAACTCTTCACCCATATCTGTTTGTCATTAAAAAAATAAAGGCAAATTATAAAATACATCAAGATTCAACATTACAAAAATTTTAAAGAAATGTATATAAAGATGAACGAAGAGAAATGAACCACTTCCTACAAAGAGATAAATGTATTGAATTTCATTTTATGTCTAAAATAACAAAATGATTGTTTTCCTTTCTAAAAAATTTCAATCAAAGGCATGAGCTTTCTTCAAAACAAAATGGGTCTTTTGCTTAAAAACAGATATTTTCTACAGAAGCAGAGTATCTAACTTTAATTCTTCTCAAAAATCATGGATCTTGTAGTTCAGAGCAGGGTTCTTCAATAATTACGAGCAACAATGTCTTCTTCCTCTTTATTCTTCAAATAACAAATCATATCTCAACCACTATATCATAATTCTATTAAATGGGAGTTATGAGGGAAGAGAGAAAGAATATTAATGGAGGTGAGAGAATATGCGAGAACAATGAAGAAGAAAATCATTGGGGTGTTTTTCTAATCTAGGGTTTAATAGAGAATTGGCGCCATTTTCTCTCTCCCTCCCGCCCTACAACAAATGAGAAATACCTAATAGAAGACCGCTAGAAGAGAAGAGAAATAGGTGAGGACTATTTTAGGAACTTTATATTTGTGGGGCTCACTATAGCCATATAAGATGGGGATTGGGTTTAAAAGTAAATGGTGTGAGAATTTTGGGTTTAATGTTCAAATAGAACTTAATGTGTTTTTTGATAAGTAAGGGTCAAATTTTGAATCTAAAAGCAAAAACTCCTTATAAAAACCCATTTATTTAGTTTTAGTTAGACGATTTCTTTTCTTTCTCAATATGATAACGTAAGTTGATTTAATCATATTTAAATATGATCGGAATTGTTCCTTCTTTTGCATTAATTCCTAGCTAAATTTTATGAAAATAAATTTGTCAATTCAATTCTATTGCACTTTATTATTTCCAACTATTTTTTTTTCCAGTAAATTGGTTTTAATCAATTGAATACGCAAAAAAATGCTAACCTTATGGACGCATTGCTTCTCTTTCTAAACGCGTTGTTCTTCTGTTGAGCAATCATTGGCATCTCACCAACCAAATCTCACCATCCTACATGATTTGTGTGGCTGTGTCCCCATACGTTTAAAACAGAGATATTTTTCTATGCATTTTTGGTTAGCATCCATGTTGAAAATGGACAAATAAAGAAAGCTGCATGCATCCAAACTCAACGCTTTGTATAATACTACTAATTAATGCATTACCAGATCACTTGTGTGATTAATTGACTTGTTACAAACGAAGAACTGTTTACTTCTGATGGTTTGATTTGAGTGCACATGTCTTTTAGGGTTAAGCGCGAACAGACTGTTGTAGTTCTATTTGTTACAAATAGACCGTCTATAATATTACTTTTTGCAAATAGACCCCTTGTAGTGTTGGCCAAAGTGCAAATACACCCCTTTAAAGAACTTTTTTCAACTCCTTTAAAAGTTAAAAAAAATAGCAATTGGGTGTCTATCCTCACCAATAGGACTATAGGGGATATATCCGCCTCTTCAGACATTTTGAATGAATTTTTAAATTCACTTAGAGAGTCTATTCACAACAAGTACAACTATAAGGGATCTATTCGTAATAAATAGAACTGGAAGGGACCTGCTTGCAATTAACCTATACTTTATGTACCAGAGCACAAGTATTTAGGCAACCTTAAACTAGATACATGCAAAGACCATATAGCCTTGACTCTTCTAACACATTTCTAGCTGAAACATACTTTTATGCATACACCGCTTATCGCTAATAAAATGCACCAGCTGGTATTAATTTAGGTATAATTCAGATATACTTGATTGCTATCGAAGTGTCGTACCTTTTATCAACAACATGCACTCTGGCATATACTTAATCCACTCATAAATTAATATTCGGGTAGAAACAATATAAGTAGCTACTAGCTAGGAATATTTTGGATTCCTACTCCTACCTTTTGAAAGCCTCCTTCAGTGATTATGTGTAGAACTTAAAGCAATATGCTTCGGCCACTATTGATAAAAACAAACAAGCACTATCGAAGATCATGAAGGATGCTCGTCCCTCCACTCACGGAAAGCAAATAACACACTTCCATTCAACATATAGTAACAAATCTACTAATAATATTACTATTAGGGGTTTTTGTCTTTTAGCCCAAAATTATACCCCACTTATTCATTTAGTTTCATAAATATTTATGCATCCAAGATACATCATCCCACTTATTTTTAAACTCGATCCTTATAATATAAGGCATTTATGCATAATATTTCTCAAAATTCTCAAATACCCATCCTTTAATCTGTAAGTAGATCTATGAATCTCAGAACAAAGGAAATGACCCTTCTCTTGGCTTTATTCTCCAATTTTGTCCAACAATCACTAGCTTCTGAAGGTCTACAAGTCCTTGCAAGGATATTCGTCGTCCATCTCCACGGCCACTTTGAGGTTTTATCCCCCTCTGGTTCTTTTTTGCCGCCACCACCAGCACTGCTAGACGCCATGGGCAAGGGCAGGTTGTTGGGGAGGTTGTTAGGAGTGACATGGTGGGGGCAATTGATAGCGGCAAGGCCGATGGTGATAATGGCGACGTCATTTAGGAATACGGCTTACGAGAGGCTACCGTTGGGGGAGGAGAAGGATGTGGCTATGGAAGCGGATACTATTGGACTTATGGGTCAGTCATCACCACCACCAACGTAGTAGCCCAAATGATGGGTTTCATGGGCTGCCGCCGAAATTGATAAATAATGTGTAGTTGCCCACTGAGGTTTATGGTTGGGCTGCTAGAGGAGGAAGAAATCTTTATTAGAGATTGTCGAGATTATTCTTTAGGATTTCTTATCTTTTCTTCTTCCTTCATTTATCATTTTATGGGTTTTAGTTCTTTTTCCCCTTTTTCTTTTTATTGCTCATCTAGAAACATGTTTGCTAGTAACATTTGAGAAGCTTGTACAATTCTATAAATTCTTGGTTCTTCTATGATGATAAGAGTTTGTGATGGTAATGCTGCAACAATTAAGTACCTTGGGAGCTTTTGTAGTACTACAATTCTTCATAACTTACATAGTGTAGCATCTTATTTATACAATGTCCGATCAACGTGTAGCACTTTATGCTAAAGAGTAACACCTTATTTGGAAGTATAGCTCCTTACACAACTATATAGCTCTTTATTGCTAAAGCATAGCTCTTTATTGTATCTGAAAATGTAGAAAATAAATCGATTGAGTAATCTTTTTGATTAGTGAAAATGGGTGACCATGTATATAGTTGTTTATTCAATTTTTTATAACTTTCAATTGCACTCTCGTTTATACAATGTCTGAGCGAAGTATAGCACTTTATGCCAAAGCGTAGCTTCTTATTTATAAAGCGTAGCTCCTTATACAATTGTATAGACTTTATAGCAAAAGTGTAGCTCGCTATTGATAAAGTATAGCTCTTTATTGTCTTTGAAAATATATAAAATAAATCGAGTCGGTAGTTTTTATCAATGAAAATGTGTGACATTGTATATATTATC
>BQKN01001085.1:545395-588801 GCA_022839385.1 Asparagus kiusianus | reverse complement strand
TATATATATATATATATATATATATATATATAAACCGTGAGATAATCCCTTGCAAATACTCACCTACCCACCAAAACGACCAGTTCAAAATTCAAGAGCATATATTGTGCGAAAGACGAGGAGACGGCCCACCCTAAAAGTGCAAAAGAGGAAAGCAAGCAGCCCGTCATGCTGAATCTTCTTCTTCATAAAGTAAATCGATAGATTTCAACATGCATTTGGACCTTGCAGTTCCCTAGCATATTCACTGTTTTAATAGAAGTACGCCCCTTTTTTCCTCCAAAATATTGGATATCAAGTTAATTAATTTGTACATGGCGTTTTGCTAATCCTTGAGGCGCTGCTTTTATGGTCATTTTGCTAAGGATAGCATCAACCGTTATGATAGAAGAAGGAACAAGTTTATTTTGTCCAATTATGCGACTATCATACATGTGGTTTCCCATCAAGTTTATTTTGTGTTGATGCGTACAAGTTTGTTTTAGGGCCTATTTGTCTGCATGCAAATAGCTATAAAGTAGATAAAAGTAAGGAAAACAACTAATATTTTTACTACTTCCGAAAAAAACAAATAAAAAAACACTATTTGTTTTTTAATGCTTCCTCTACTTCCTTAATTAGGGATGTGGTGCTTACTTGCCGCATTGATTTCCAAAAAAAAAAAATTCTGATGCTTCGAACTTGGAAGTGCTTCAGAAGTAGAGTAGAGCAAAAAACTACGAGGGCCCACATGTGAGAACATCATGGAATCGGAATCGGTTAGGATTGGCGCTGCCTCTTCATAGGGTGGTTTTTATTACAAATTTTGCCTATTGCATAAAAGGAATAATATTCAGGTCAAGACTTTTTACAATAACCTCATCCTTACCAATGCAAACATATTATAAAATTAAATCATCTGATCTAACGGGAATGTATAATCAAACCGGGTGTTTTTACAGGGATCAGAAAATGAAACAGATAGGGGGACAGGTGAGGCGTCTCCCCTATCTGTCCCATTTTCGGATTCGTGAGGCATTTTTCAATCAAACCATCCTCTTATGATAATTTAAATTTTGTATAGAATGGAATTAAATGAACGCGTTTCGAACCCTAATCATTTCACTATAACAAGCCCAGTTTTTTTATCGTCTACTTTTTGGACCCATGCGCTTCTAAAAAATCTTCACATATTGAAAACATTAATGTTTGCTTTTCAAAATAGAAAATTGATGTTAATGAATTGTAAGGTATTATAAATTATCATAATTGTAGAGTGTTAATGCATTGTAGAGTATTATAAATCATCTAAAATGCTACAGTATTTGTAAAGTGTTAAGGTATTGGTTAAGATATAATAAAGGACGGTATTCTCGCTCTGATTTATACAATGTATTAGTTACTTATTAACAATATTTTAATTGCTATCCAAATAAAAGAAGTGAATGAAGTGGAAGAAGTGATACTTCTATTACTTCTCAAAACATATGAAGCAAATAAAAAAATATTACTTCCGCTACTTCTTAGTTCATAATTTTTTTGATCTACTTCTTATTTTCGATATTTTTATCATCCAAATAGGTCCTTAAGAGGGAGACAGTAATAGCAGAAAATGAAAGGAAGAAGAGAGGAGCTTAGTTTTGAGAAAATTTATGTTAGCCCTCTAAATCGAACAAAACTTAATTAAAATTAAAATAAATAGAGGTTTACAAGAAAAAAAGTTCTTGAGAATTTTATTTAACCCCTACTTTTCAGAAAATTGTATATCCAGTCCAAACAAGAATAAAGAATCATTAATATTAGAATATTACATTTACCCATAATCTCCAGAAATTTTATTTCGTCAAATATATTATAATTTATAAATTTAAGAAAATTACTGGAAGACCGAACTTTTAAACAAAGATATTGCAAGGGAGATTGGTTCGAAGATTTAGGGCACCCTCCTAATCCTACAAAATCTATTTTGAAGTTCATAAATTAGAGTTAAACAAAATAACAATTTTTGATAAGTTATCATTTAGGCTTTTTTTTTTTAAATCACTAGTTAGTCCACTTTAATTTTAAATATGGTTAGTTCGATATTAGTTCTTCAAATCTTCCATAAGTCCATATTAGTCTCTCAAATTTTCAAAATTGCTCATTACTCTCTCAATTCCTAAGAGTCTTGCTATTTGGTCATTCAATGACCTAAACAAAAGAGTTGCGCTTTCAAGATTTCTATAAAATCAGACCGTGGAACAGGTTACTTAAGCAAATTAAAACAAAAAGGATACACATACAACACATACACCACAGTAGTAGCACAAAAAAATCCAAACAATGCGCTCGTAACCCCAAAGTGTTATTTTGGAGTACGTTGCCAAACTGTTGAGCCCTTATAATTTTGAAGGAAATAAAGAGCATAAATATTTTTTTTTTCCTTTTGAGCTGATTACATGTAAGTTCAACGGATTAAAGCCTTAACCTCTCAACTCTTGTTTCCACAATAACTTAGACCTCCATTTTCACGGAATAAAAACTAGTCCGCTAACTGCTACAAGACTTTCATGTAATCACTATGTAACGACCCCTTAAAAAGAATAAAACAGAGTTGCTACCAAAACTGCAGATTAACATGGAGCCGGATATTTAGCACTATCCGAAGTCATGACAATCTGTTGTTACACAACCAACAAGGGCAATTACCCACAATTAAAAAAGAAATAATTAGGTGGGGATAACATATTTCCCCACATCTGGGAAAGAAATGAAAATAAAAAACATAATTAGAACGCTAAACATGATGCCCCCCCCCCATCTTGCAGAAACTGCCACCTTTGAACTCAAATGCATTTGTAGGCTCAGGCAAAAACAAAGATCTTCTTATCAGAGGACACCATCCTCTTGGCAGCTCCAGTCCCGACGACTCTCTCCAGCTGTAAACGTTCACCATTAGCGCTAAATATTTGATGGATCAATATGACGAGGTTATATACAGTAAGAAAAATGAAGAAAATTGATCACTCAAACGTGTCCCTTAAAAGAGCATTGAGGATAACCGACAAAGAAAGACTGATTTGATCTCATAGGCAGTAGATAAATCACAATACATTAGAATGAACTTTGAGTTTTATCCTCTAAATTAGTACCGTGATCTTTCTTTATTATTTGTGATTATAAACAAGTTTACTGAACTTTTGGGAGGAAAACGAAAAAGAAAAAGAAAGAACCTTAATTCCCAGGCTAAATAGCACTTAAATACCTTATAATTTCCTTCTCTTAGCACTTAAATACCCTCACTTGTATTTCATAGCATTTATATACCCTAAGTTGTTCAATATTGACATGTTAATACCCTCTGTCTTTAATACGTGAAAATTTTTATCTGAAAGTTCCTATATAACATTCAGATGCTAATTTTATAGCTTTGTCTATTAAGTTTGTTGAATTCGTTGTTAAAACTTTCCAAATTCTATTTCAAAAATAGAATTAGGATACATTTAAATTAGAATTTGCGTAGATTTATAGTAATATAATAAATATTAATGGTTAAAAAGCTCTAAAATTTACATATGAATGTTATATAGGAACTTTCAGATAGAAATTTCCATGTTTGCATAATAGAGGGTATTAGCGTGCTAATTTTGAACAACTCAATGTATATAAATACATAACAACGATAGCCGTTATCTCAAACTTTTGGGTTCCATTGCCTCAATCCTATTCTTCCTTTTAGTTCCGTTTGTCACCATCTCCTCTGTCAAATGAACAACTATCATATCTTTCCTTTTTTGCTGCTTCTAGCCAAGTTCTCTAAGGCCTAATTATAGTCCTCCTCCTTGATCCATTAATTATGTTTTTATCACCATTCCCGTGGGTGGCAAAGATACGTACAAGATGGTAAAGAAAGATGGACTTCTATGGGAAAATCATTCTCTAGATTCTGCGAGTGAAGATCTCTTTTTCTTTTTTGCAAAACTTGCAAGAATAAACCTGTAAGTTTATACACTCTAACGGCAATTTGAAAATTATTTGTAGAAAGAAAAGTAGTTAGAAGTTACTTATAGTATGGGCAACTTAAGGCAATAGTGAAATGTCTAAAAATTTATTATATATTTCATTGCAATCAAGTATAAGATCTTGAACAATGTAAAAAATTTTACCTACTTCTAGTTTGACCATTAGACATGACAATCTATATACATTAAGATAAAGGTTGAGCACAAGATCCAACTCAAATTTACCCACAAACACATAAAATCCATGCCTGATTCATACCCTCATAAAGGATGGGACATCAAGTATATTTCGGATCTCTACTTCTCATCTCGCGAAGCGTTCTTTTTTCTTTATAGCTTCTCAACAATTGCATTATTGGGTCATTTTTACAAAACGTATAAGCGGTGTGCAAAATGTTGCTCATAAATTGTTGGTCCTTTCAACTGGTTCGATGGACAGCAACTTCAATTTTATAAGAAGCTCTAAATACACTTTCATCAACAATCCAAACCCAACCAAACCAAATGAGCTTGTTTTCAGTCAACTGCCAGGTGATCAAGATCAAATAGAAAAAAAATTGATCTTTCAAAAGAAAGAATCTGAAAAAACAAATATAGCTGTTAACTGGCTATTACTAGGAACACATACTGATCTGTAAACCCAGAAACACCTTCTCCAATTCATGTAAGGTTGTAACATAAGGGACTCCCAAAATAAATGCCCAACTGCCATTTCTAAGCAGGATATAAACCCAAAGAAGGAAGATTAAGATACTTAAGGTGTTCCATAAGATTGAAAGGATATGTACATGTACAATAAGAGAAATATGTGACAAGTGTAACATACCCGAAGATGATCAAAGCGTGAAAAGAGCACATTGCACATCAAGTTGTTTGATCCTTCTAGCATATTAATTATCTGAAAGCATATGCACAGAAACAATTAGGGATGACTTGTGGGCAACGTATAAAAGAAAGTGATATATGGTCGTTGAACGAGTTTGTAACCTCAGGGTAGAATTCTTTTCTTTCAGGTAGAGAGTAGATAAATAAATTCTTTATTCCACGAATCTGCACAGAGTTATAGAGCACAATGAAGCTACTATGAGCACAAAGGAACTAGATGAAGTTTGGTCAAGTTCCATGCCAAATTCTTAAAAGTTGAAAATACTCAATAATAGCAAGTATTATTTGAGAGAAGATAAATTTGTACATTCACAAATTTTATTTGAAGATATAAACAATATGCATAAGCATCACTTGACCTTGTATCTGCGATAAAAATGAGCTCTTTCGGTGTAAAGCATGATCTTCCGCTTGCCCTCAAAAAACCACACACGTGCACGAGATATATCACGTGGCTCTGCATAACTACAATGACGAAAGAAAGATGAATAAATATAAAAAAGAAAAAGAAAATGCAAGGTGATAAGATAGTTGTGATCAGCACGCAATGCTTTGACCAGAAAATTAAGAAAATATAGTTTGTCATGCATTCTTTTTCCTAACTTTATGTTTGTGAATAAGTTCATAAGTAAAGGATTTAGTTACTAGAGACGGCAGGGAGAAAAAGGCTTACTCTCCAAATAAGCAGAAGGAAGCATTCTGAGATGTTAAGAAATTCCGCACTCTCACGTATTCAAAATAGGAACTGACAAATAACATGATGCCTCCCTGAAAATAAAATAATAAAATGTTACATAGGAAAAAAAATGTCGCACGAACATGATCACAAATTGAAATCGATATAAAATTTTTGACTATTAGACAGATGGATGTACTCATGGTTCGTAAGTGACAATCTGACACCATCAGATGTACAGATATTCTGCTTGGTAAATATATTCCAAGGTTGAACAATAGCAATGTCTTCCATACAACGTTGCGTGTATGCAAATGCATCAAAGTCGGTATGGATATCATCTAATAAATAATTTAATGATTGATATATTTTAAGCTTATAAATTCATGAAGAACCAAAATATGACCACAGGATATCAACTAATCACAAGGAATTGTGGAAAAGAATAATATATTTCTTTAATCCAGAGAGCTATGACTACCAAAAAGACAAAAACAATAATAAGAATAAGGCGAAAACATACCTCCACTGAATCCTTTATTTTAGGAAACACCTGGACAACATGAATTTTACAGTTATTAATAAGTATCAGAATAAAAAATATGAATAAAAACACAATGCTAGTTTGTATAATGGGTAAATGTCAGCAACCCCCCCCCCCTAACTTTGGACGATTATCGAATAATCCCCCATAACTTTGAAAAAATCAGAACCCCCCCCCCCCCCCCCCCTCTCTTCTTCGTAAGGTGTAGGGGTTATCAACTTTGAGTTTTTATAAGAAAACCCCCTACTTTTAGCCTTTTTTTGGTAAAATCTAAAAGTTAAAGCGGGTTTGTGACAAATCTGAAAGTTAAAGAGGGGTTTCTGATAATCCCTATGCTTAAAAAAGTTTTTTTTTTTTGGAGGGGGGTGGGGGGTGGTAATTATATTTTTAAAGTCATGGGAGGTTATCCGATAATCATCAAAAGTTAAGGTTGGGTTCCTGATATTTAGCTTTTGCATAACAGCAAACATAAACTGTCATGTACCTTAAAACTTAAATATCTTCCAACAACAAGATTGTAGATGGCCGTGCAATTACTTCTGCAGCCAAGATACGAACCATGTATAATTTCCTAGCATTTGAAGTATTCTAAAGAAAAGGACAATGTAGTAGTCCATTGATTTGGTGGAAATTAGGGTTGAGTGGGAGAAGTGGCAGCTAATATTTTACCCGGACTTAACTATTTGACTTTTCAGCACTTTTCCATTATTAATTATAATCTAAAAAATGTGAAAAGTGGAGAAGAATGCTTAAGTGCCATCTAACTTATGCGTCAGCAACTAAGGGCTAGGGGATAAGTCCATTATCTCATCCTATTGATGTTTTCCTAGCAATCTAAGGGTTCAGGATTGGATAGTAAAATTACAATGCAAAATGTGTGAAACCACCTCTTTCAGAAGATATTCTAATACCTTGATTTTCTGTTGACATGAACAGTAGATTTGGTTTATGAAAAGATAGTTGATATGCATTAATTTCAAATCGATTTACTTTTAATCAAGCTTCCCTAATAAGTTGAGAGTTTGGTACAAATGCAACAAAAGTTATTAAACCCAAACTGAGAGGATGCAATATAATTTAACATAAAAATTTCAATCATAAATCTGATAGAGCTTTCAATATTGAGCAAATTATAATAAACCCCCTACATGTATAGCTTGTTTTTCCAAGAAATTCTCTGTTTTGTTAAGTTCGGGAAAAGGAAAAAAACCTAATCTATCCCCAGCTACGAAATTGTTAGCTTTGTAACAGACCTATGGTACATTTTAAATGTATGTGGAGGCTTAAACATAAATTTGAAAAAAAATACCCTTCTGTCTTTCGTTTCTTCTTTGTTTCTAGTTCATAAAACCTAACTCTATATTCTTCTCCATTTTCTTTATCAAAGAGTAAAGGGACTTCGCCATCTCCTTTGCCTCCTCCATATCTGAAGTAATATTAACAAATGTCGTGATCAGAAAGTGCATTTTTCACTATCAAAACATAAACTAAAAATATAGATTTTACCAAAGCGTCAAAGTTTAATAAAAGGCTGTCTTGGAAAAATGCGTTTAATCTTTTTGGAGTAAGGGAGAAGGAGATGGACATGGAAATGGGTTTACTCTTGTATATATAAGCTAGTAAGGATAGAATTGGACTTTTTATGACCTAGGAATGAAGAAGATGAAGAAGATTGTTGAAATTAATTCTGAGGAAACCAGAGCCTCCATCTAGAGCTTCATTGATCTCTTATATTTATACTAAGAGCAAATAAACATATGTTACATATTATTAGGAATATGTTAAACATATTTTTAGCATATTCATTTATTCTCTCAATCATATCTCTAATGTCTCTCAACCACATATTCCTAATATATTATTCCTAATATAATTTTAACATCATAGATCTCCATAATATATTCATTAGAACTTCCCCTCAAGCTAGAACATGTATGATATATATGTCTAGCTTGTTACAAATAAGATGTACTCACTCCAATTAGTGACATGACTTAAAAAGCTAAAATCTTGTGTCACCTTTCTCATTGTAGTTGTCTTCATCTTCTAGTCTTCTACTTAAATGGCTTCCAACACGAACAACCTCAACCAAAATCACCAAATGTGATACCTCGATCTTTTCTTCACAGATCGACCAAACGAAACGATCCTCTTTAGGGAACCACCAAGCAAACGATCCTCACCAGAGATTCACCAAGCAAACGATTCTCTCTAGGGATTTATCAAACAAATGATCATCCTTAGAGATCCACCAAACAAATAATCTTACTGAGGATCAAACAAATGATCTTTTTTTAGGGATCTGCCAAACAAATGATCCTCTCAAGGATGCAACAAACAAATGATCCTTCTCATAAATCCACCAAACTAACGGTTCTCTTAAAGGATCAACCAAACAAACAATCCTCTTAACAAATAACCAAACAAACTCTTTACCTATGGTCAAGGTTTCCAGAATACAAGATGCGGTGATGGTGGTGTCCACAAGTTGAGCAGGTGGTTAACGAAGGGAAATTGAGGTAGCACAGGCAGTGACAATAATATATACATCAAAAATGACTATTATTATTAATAATACAATTCTGATCATCAACAAGGCCATCGTAAACAGGATGGACAAGAATCTGCGACACTGTTATAGTAACTGGGCAAAGGAAAGAAGGGAGGTTGTACGGTAGAGGGAGATGGTGAGATATTGGGTGGCTAGGGTTTGTAAAAATCTAGAGCTTTGTGGAGGCTAGAGTTTACATGACTCTAATACCATGTTAACCATAGACTTTATCTAGAGCTCTGTTGATCTCTTATATTTATATTAGGAGCAAATAAACACATGTTACATATTATTAGAAATATACTAAACATATTCTTAGGATATTCCTTTATTCTCTAAATCACATCCCTAATATCTTTCAACCACATATTCGTAATATATTATTCTTAATATAATTATAAAATCATAGATCTTTATTATATATTCATTAACAAATATAAAGGGCATTTGTGAAATTCAAATTTTAAATCGCCACTTGCACTTAAAATCTACCCCAAATCTGTTAAAAACTAGCAATTTTCATAACTGAGAATAGATTTGTGGGTTTTTGTTAGAAAAAAAGGGACTTCTTGAGAAACGAGGTATAGATGCAAAAGGCTTTACTGTAATCTACCCATCAATATTTGTATTTATAAAGTCTGGTTTTCTATGACAAATTGTGCAGACAAATTGTGCACTAAAGTCTAAACCCGAATAATCCAAGTAAAATCCTTAGTATACTGACAACGACCGGACATTAGGTGCCCACAAAATATTGGAGATAGAAGATCTGGATGAGGTAAGCATGACCCATCCAGGTGAGCTCTTTACCCTCCTTTCTTCTCTTCTTCCTCAATTTATTTCTTTCTTTTGTTAGCTTATTGTGAAGTTTCCAAGTACCCAAGTGTTTCACTGAGTCTTATGCGATACACTCTCATCATTAGTTACAGTGAATTTCAGTCAGTGTAGGACTCAAAACAATTATAAAAGCTCTTCTATGATAAGATTTTATAAAGTGATATTTTGCATCTGTATCTCTTCGCCATTTATGATACTGAGTATTACTTCCAGGATTCTCGCGACGAGGTGAGCTCTATGTCCATCTCGGATTCTGTTTCTTATCAATAAATCTTAAGACTGCTAGGATCCTGTAGAAGTTTAAAGGATAGAAGTTGTGAAAATGAAGTTACACACAAAGTATCATTTGTAAAGAAGAGAGGCTACATTGTTTGGGCAGAGAAGAAAGGCTGATGTTGAATGATAATAACTCAAAGCTGAACTTGGTCTACTACATCATCATATTTGTTCCAAGTCTACAACTTCTAACTCTGGTTTGACTGGATTAAACAAAAAAACAGGTAGAATCTCTGATCAAGAATCTTGGGTTAAATGGCAAGATTATAATATGCATTACAATTTATGATTTTGGATTAGGTGAAGTTGCCTGGACCTGCCAAAAAAGTTTTTGGATTGCAACTTTCAACCCAAGATAATCCAACCCAACCAGAGTATGACAGTCAGCTAATTAAGGATCTGCATCCACATAGCAGTCTGGTTGTGTTTGAGTTTTTATTCGACTCATTTACATTTACAAAAGTTAATAATGCTTAATAACCAAGAAAATAAGCATTTCTTAGTTCCAATCTGGTATTAACTAAACTAAAGAAAGATATAAAAATTATAGATGACAACAAAATGAAAAATTAGTTTATAAAAATGTTAGAAGACATGAATTAATTCAAAATTCGATGATCTAGAATTAGCAACAAACTAGGAGCAAATAGAGAAACCTGACCTTATTAGAAAAGTAATCAAGGCGTGCATCATCAACATCAACAATTGAAGAAGCATCAAAACGCTGATACACCTGTTTAGAATGTAATGCAAAAAACACTTATAACCTATAACAAAGAGAATTTATGCCCTTTAATCGGAAAAGCATGCATGGCTGAACAAAAAACAAAAACAAACAAACAAACAAACAATAGATGCCTAAAGGTAGTATTTAGTTTATAAACACTAAGGAATTCTCAAAAAGCTAAGAGACATCACTATGCAACCCACTACCAAAAAGCCCGTACATATTTTCTGAAGAACATTTCCCCCTAAACAGGAACTACCAGGATTAATGAACATGTTACCTTAAGTGTTTAGTTAAATAAATAGATTAGATTGAAATAAATTTCATTTTCATACTGTTTACTAGAAACAAAACTGAACAAAGAATGCACCTGCTTCACTTGAGGTAGCACTTTAGGAAGGACACCTTTATACTCGCTCAGCAATTTAACCTGTTAAGAAAATCGCAAAAATCAATAAAAGAACAGTAAGTATAAAAGTCACAGTTCTAACATACCTTCCCCTCATAATTCATACAGGACCGATTGAAAAGGGCATTCATATCTGTAAATAAAAAAAAGGCAGTTAGGAGAAATATATCAGAAGCTAATAAGCTCACAGTTACCTGTATATAACTAAGGAACAATAAATTTGTTTAAGGACTGCAGTCAGAAACTATGAAGAAATGTCCATGAAATATAAGAATGAAAAACTAGAGTGCTAAATTATAACCATAACCATAGCTGACAGTCATATGAATTTCTCTGCTAACCATACGTATCAAGGATCATACCTCCTCAGGTGTCCGAAAAGTTTTTCCAAATTTGTAACTTTTGTTATGCATTTAAGCTGTCTTTTCTTTTTTTCCTTTGTTTTCCTTTTTTCCCATTTTGTGCATGTGTGTGTGTGAACTGTGAAGAGTGCGACGGAGATGACAATTCTGAGGCCGTGCTAAAACTTTGGATGAAAATTAGTTGCTCGAGAACAAGGAAAGTGGAAGAGGCTTTACACATACACCCCCATGCAGTTGCCTCAGTATGGTCTATAGTATATATTAGAGATAGAAATGATATCATCTCCCCCTATCTCAGATTGTCAATGACAATGCCAACCACATTGATTGTTTGCAGTTCAACAATAACATAAACCAAAAGCCTAAAAGACTTATATCCCACATGCTCACAAGTGCATGATGCATCAAATATCCTAAACATACAAGTAAATTTTATCAACATCACATAAGCTTCACTCAGCACCATACCACTATGGGACAGTTAAGGAGCAAATTTCCAAATTAAGGAGACTCCAGAAATATCAACCAACTTTTACATTTGTCAACATGATGTCAGTCTTCCAAAAGGGAACTAAGAGCGAAAAGAGGCTTGCCACGGAGTGTTTAGTTGGCTAATGCAGGCAATCTACATATTGGTCATATGGTGTATGCTCAACAACCAAGAATGAACCCTCCTCCTGACCAGCAGAAAGGAGGAGAATGTAACCATTTTCATGGAATAATATATGCGGAAGAGAAATCTGAACACAGTTACATCATTACATGCAATCTTCAATTTTATATAACCATCTAAACTTATATTGTTAGAAAGTTTACATGTGCTCATACCTGGGTTAAGAAAAGCACCTAACAATATTGTTTGTCGATAAAAGCGTGCATGCCCATTTAGATACCTGACCAAAAACCAAAAGCTAATAAATATGATAACACACCTGCAATTTGTATTTTAAATTCACTGCAAATAAAATTTGTACTATATGCACATTTTGAAGTTCATGATCCTCTCAGCAAATCAGTCAAGAAAAGAGGGATTTAGGTAGCAAAATTTTATAACAGATGTTGCTTAAGCAACAAAGGTCAATCTCAGCCTCATCTGGTTCAACAAAGGACAATCTCAGACTTGTGTCCTTATCTGGTTCAGATCCAGAACACTTTCCTCATCCTGATTTCAGAATATGTCAAGAAAAAGAATTGAGACCATACCACTGCCTAATGCGCATGACATCAGTTTGATGTTGTTTAGAAGGCATATGATTCAGTTGCTCAACTACAGTATTCAAATGGGACCAATTCTGCAAACGTTTCAAAGGATTCAATTAATCGATGATTTATACTTCTATAAGCATAAGAAAAGAATGAAATATTGAAATGTTTTGCCTTACCTGCATTGCTATCACGTCTGCATGATCAATGATCAAAAGCTGCATGTTAAAAAATACATTTAATATGTTATTTGTGCTTTAGGAAGCATTAAAGAAAAATACTAAGGACAAAAATTATACCAACAAGTATGACAATCATAAAAAACAAAAATGATAGACCTACCTCTATTGACGATAGATAATCAACATCCTTTGCCTTTTCTGCCTCTGCTTCTCCAATTTTCTGACAAATCAATATAAGGACTATCAATAATGAAGATGTAATACATTAGAATTGAATAGCCGCAGCACATCATTCATCTATAATTACGATACAACATTGCTAAAGAACATAAATTAGCTAAATCCCACCATATACAAAAGGAGTTTCGTTTAGCTTTGTCATATAAAACAACACCCACCCTCACCCATCTTCAAAGAATGATCCAAACTAAGGTTGGGAAGAACAAGAAGCTATAAGACATTGCAGAAAACCGACAGAAAATAAGCATCTGCCTTAAACAATTAAATATGTTTTTCATCTATTCTTTTCTATTTTATGTTTAAACAAAGCCATCGTTCACGCCATTGCGCTATTAACTGCATGTTTTCATATACCTAATTCCAAGAAAAAATTATCGACTTCCTTTTTCTAATTAAAAACTTCTCTCGGTTACATAAACATTTTTTTGACAGAAATTAATGCCTTGATACATTGTATCCAAACAAACCTTTTGAATTATAATCCAAAGGCTTCTCATCCAAGGGAAATTAGGTGCAATCTCAAGACATTTTCAACCCAAATAATATTCAAGGATTTTGAACTATCCAAACAAGGTCAAAATCTGCAGATAGCATAACGGACTAGATATAAGCAAGACTCTTCTCGATCCATATCTGACGCTTAATAAAAGCATGCTGTCTTAGGCAGCGTAAATATCCTAATAGTAGCAATTAGTCAGTCTAACCCTGAAAGTAACTGTACTATACTTCCTTTACAAAGAAAATGAAGCTTAATGTCAACTGTGCTAACAACTAAGTAAGAGAAATAAGTTGATAATATATGTGAACTTTATGAAAGTAAGGATTTTAATGAAGAACTATAGTTATTAATACTTGAAATTGTTAATGAATGAGTCATAGGGGATAACAGTGAATGCAACAATATTATCTAACAACTTTGCTTATTAACTAATGAAAGAATATCGTAAATGCAGATGGTCTATATTGCAACCAAAGGAAATGATATAATATATCGTGGCATAGGAGATGCTCAACAGATTACGGTTGAAAATTTGACCCGGTGAATAAGTGATGATGTATTAATGACTAAAAGATATATTACCACTTTACCAGAAAACTAGGTTTTACGAAAGTAATTAAGTTAGAATTAAAAGATATATTACCACTTTACCAGAGAACTAGATTTTACGAAAGTAATTAAGTTAGAATTTTTGTTCATTATCCTATCCAGGCTAAAACCCTTACCAATGGAAGGTTAAAACTTTAACAAAGACCGAAAATCAGATTTTATACTTGAAGTAGGGAGGTTAACTTTTATTCTTACAGAATTCGCTTTTCCTACAATTTTTATTTGATTCCATGAAGGTGTAATATCCTAAGTAAATAGAAGCCGGATAAAAAAAGACATTAACTTAAATGGTCTTACATGTAGATAGCTTGTATAGATCAGAACTTCAATTTTAGTTTAATTTTAAGTGGCCAAGGAACTTTAATGAAAGCTTCCTGTACTCTAACTTGACTAACCTAAGATGGTACGACTAACTACAGAGATATCGCAAGTTTATAACCTGAAAATTGCTCAACACTAAGAGATGTAGTTCCAATCTATAGCCTGAGTTTTGATACTTAGCTTCAATAATGATGTCAGTTACAGTCCATGTTACCTAGGTAATTCTATCATGAGGCCGTACCCGTACTCAACACGTACCCTTACCCAAACTTCCTAGACACTACTTGCATATATGCATATGTTTATTTGGACATGTACTCAATTAAACAATACATGGTTAATTTAGAACACTTGCAAAATATTTCCTAGACGTAAATCCTACACATTCACTTCTTGAAACTCGCTAGGTTTTAAACTATGACTTTAATAGTTGTTTGGGTGTCTAGTCCAAAAAAGAGCGATTTTACAATTTATAATCCACAATAAAAGAAACATTAAAATGTTGTAGGAATTTTATGTGAATAAAAATATATTGATCTCATGCTATTAATTTAATAAGTAATGTGTATATAAAAATTGATATAGATGTGCCCCCATACCCTACCTTTTACCAACTTTTCGGGTCCCGCATACGTACTTGTACCAATGCAACAGAGGCCTATACACCCAGGCACTTCTATCATGAAGTTATACCCGCACCCGACACAAACCGGACACGTATCAGTACCCAAACATCATGGACACTCCTTTACTATAAGCATACATTTACTTAGACAAGTATTCAATTATATGATATATGTTTTAATTTAAACAATTGTCATACACTTTTTAGACATATATCCTCCGCTTCACATCTATTTCTAGAATCTTGTTAGACATGGTCGGTTTTGTTTCAGCCTATAACCAATTCAAGACTATGATTTTAGAGGGTTGTTTCGATGTCTAGTTTAAAAATGTGCAATTTCCAATTTATAATGATCAACATAATAAAAGAAACTTAAAACTATGACATTTTAATAGTAATAACACATGAATTGAGAAACAATAATGATTTCATGTAAAGTATTAATTTCAAGATGCATGTAGCAGTGTCCTCGTATCCTACATTTTAAAATTTTGTTGTGTCTCGTACCGGTTCCTGCACCCATACTGGTACTTGTTTCCACGCAACTTAACGAAACCGTAATGCTCATGTCTACCACAAAATAGATATAGTGGATACAACACAACTTCGGACTAATAATGTAAGAGGAGGGGTTACATAATATAGGATAGTATCCTTTGGCAAGAAAAGATATTTACTCCAAAAATATTTCAGCAATTTTCCAATTCAATGGCAAAAAAGCAAATCGAGGGAGCAAAGCTACAAATAAGTGACTTCATAAAACAAATATTATGGTAGTATTACAAGTTTTTGAAGAAGAAATGATTATACAGAGGAACTTACAGCGATCAAGCCAAGAGGTGATGCTATAATGATATCTGATGAATAAAAATCATGGTAGAATTTTATGCTTCTCCTACAAAAGGGAAAAGTCTCCAATTACAACATAGTAACCTAAACATTATCACAAAAGCTATAATACAGGCAAGCAATTAATAAACAATAGTTTTACAAGTAATTATTTTCTCAAAAGCTACATTTGTTGAAACTGATAACGGCATATTGACTAGAGACAATAAATTAATCTGCAACTTCAGATTTTGTATTCCTATGTCCTTTCTCGCTAGAGAAGGTGAAAAAGGTCAAATACCGACATTGATAAAGAAGGTTGCATTAAAATGCTAATACAAATGCTTTACTCTTCTGACATTTTTAGTAGATAAAACTTTTCGCTTTTTGATGAGACAAGGAAGGTATCCTACCAGACCTACCCAAAACGAACCACCACCCCGCCTCCCCCCTCCCCCCCCCCCCCCACCCTCACCCCGTCCCCAACACTGCGCGAAAAAAAAGGAAAAAAAAAGAAAAGGTAACCCAACCCAACCCACTACCTCAACATGCATTACCAAGCTTATCAGTAGAGAAAATTTGCCAAAAAAACCTCGAAGTTAGGCACAAGAAAGAAAACATTGTAATTTCAACATATAGTTAACCATATATCACTGCTAGCACTAGAGATGACCAAATATGCAGTTAATTCATTACTTCATCAAAGGACTTTTCCACTACATCAAAACTATGAAGTTGCGATAACATGCCCTTGCTGGTTGATCACCCTTTTTATAGGTGGAACATGGATTCACGCAGCAGTATAAATCTTTCTAAGAAATCTAATTTAAATCTGTGGCCAATATTATAAGTTACTCTGCTACCATGTCGAAGTACCCTTCCATCGTATCAAGGCATCAAAGTTGTGATGAGGGTTAAGGGTTATAATTTCATATTCTAACACCTTCAAAGCTGTAATATTTTCTATTGTTAGCACCCATATCTTCTAATAGCAATCGGTACAACACCTTCTAACCTAAACTCTTCTTTCTGACCTTCTGAACAATAAACCAAGTCCCAAAATACCAAACCTCTACAGTTATATCACTCTAATGGCTTTTCTATGTCGTTATCCTCAGTCATTTAGTACCTAGCATTACTACTTCAAAAAACATACCTTCCAACTATATGTCTGCTAAAAGAAGATAATACTTTTATTCATTACATCAACATGAAGTATTAATAAACCAAAAAAATCTGATAAATAAAGCACCGCCAAAATCTAACAGAAGTGATCATAAAGGAACAAACGACCCAAATTGGCTGAAACAATAAACATCACAGCCAGTTGCAGTAATTTAACATTAATCAGAGATGAGCAATCAATACTAAGATCTTCTATTATTAACCTTGGTTGAGACTGACTCAAAACTAGTCACCAAACTGATCAGAGAACAATGATACTGAATGAGGGGAAAAGTTGGCAACACATGAATACAAGCAGATTTCAATATTTGGAGATAAGGTAATTATCAAGTAATTGGCTATGTGGTTGTGAGAGAAGTCACTATCGACCACATCTATCTCAATGATTACTCATAAGTCAGTAAGTTTTCTTTATGAAATCAATAGATTTGAGAGAGAACAATTAGATATGTTGCCCAAAAAAGGAATAATTATATACAGAACTGCCAAATATAAATTGTAATCGACATGCTGATGTTAAACCATATCCACATAGTAGCAAAAACTTGATATAGGTCTAATAAAAGAAAATTTATTTACTTCGTTATCTTTATGCCTATCATAAAGTGATCATTGTTGTTTCCACCAAACAGACGTTGAAAGTCTTTAGGCTTCACAGGTTTTTTAGTTTTTGAATCCTTGTCTTCTTCTTCAGTGTCATCAGTTCCAAACTCCTTCAAAAAGCGATCCATGTGCTCTATATTGGTCTGACAAATCAACAAAGGACAGTCAGATAAAAGAATAACAGCATAGAAATAAATATCTGATTATATACGCATATTTTCTACTAATTAGCGCATAACAGTGTGAGTCATTCAAGTAGGGAAGACAGATGATGGATCCAGATGAACTGACGTTACTTCAGCTTAGCAGACTCGGATTGGTAGAAGGTATAGAGACAAATATATGGTGTATAGAAACACTTGACAATATTTTGATTTATAAACAAAGTAGAATGGTTTTCCCAAGGAGTACAACACAAAGTCCAGAGAGCTTGCACAAAAAGAACAGACCTTTATATAGCACGCTCTCAGACATGTACAAGGAAACTAAAGAAAATACAAACCTTAGAACCAAAAAATGCCAGGAAGATGGGAATATAGATGAGCAAAAAAAACCGATCATCACTATAAAATATGGAATATCACTCTCCGTGAAAGATTGGACTGCATTTATGACTAGTTATAATTGGACATAGTGACATCAAGCCTCTAGATAGATGCAAAATTCCAGAGACTGGAAACCATGATGGAGGGTTCACCCAGTTAGCAGCTGCAAAAGCCTGACTATTGGTTATACAATTTAGTCTCATGCAACAAAGGAGTACCCCTCCAAACATCTCCCACACAAAGCAAAGAGCAAAAGGTGAATCTAAGGCATAAATTTAGTCTATTGGTTATACAATTTAGTCTCACACAACCAAGAAGCACCCTTCCAGACTTCTCCCGCACAGAGCAAAGAGCAAAAGGTGAAATTGAAGGCATAAATATAGTGTACGGTAAACCTACAAATTGTTTGTAAAATTTTACTCTATGTATTTGACAATAGCTCCCAGTGAGAAGCAACATGGGGCATTATTGTGGCACTATGTTACACGGGTACTTCTATTATGAAGCCATACCCGTACCCAACACGTGTTCTTACCAGCACTAACACTTCATGGACACTTCTTCAATGTATGCATACATTTAAATAGACATGTGCTCCACTATATGATATACGTTCTAATTTATAATACTGGTCATACACTTCTTGGATATAAATCCTACGCTTCACATCCATGTCTTAAAATTTGTTAGACATGGATCGTGTTGGTTTTAACCCATACCCAGCTGATAACTATGATTAAAGAATAATTTGGGTATCTTGTTCAAAAAGGATCAGTTTACAATCGATAACAATAAACAAAATAAAAGAAACATAAACAACAACAAAGCCTTTATCCAAAATATTTAAGGTCGACTACATGAATCATATTCTTCCACTCTGCTCTATTCTGAGTCATCTCCTCTGTTAAGTTAACCATTATCATATCCTTTTTAATTGCTCTGATCAAGTTCTTTTAGGTCTACCACTAGATCTCTTTATCCCATAATATTATCATTTTTCCTAATAGGTACACTAAGAGGTTTCTGTTGTACATGACCAAGCCACCGTAGGTCATTCCCTTTTCATATTACCCTCAATAGGAGCAACCTCTAATTTACTATAGACGCACTCAGTTCATATATTATCTTTTAGTGTATATGAACAAGACCATCCTAACATTCTCATCTGAGCTCACTGTTTTAAAAAGCATCCGTTTAGTCCGCCTAGGCGTACGCTTAGGCCTAGGCGATACCTAGACCACCTAGCTAGTGCCCAGCACCTAGGTGGTACCTAGACTGCCCACCTAGATTTTGGGAGTGTTTAGAGGAATATTGTCTGTTTATGTGGACTGCACCATTTAGGCATTGATCGTGATTTTTTATGTTGTAGCCTCCACGTCCTCCAACCTCCTTCAAACTCATTTAACCTCTAAATATAAACACTTCCACCACCTTCTTCGACCTTCAGCAAATCCTCCTCGACCACCATTTAAATAAAGAAAGAAATCTGCCTAGAACCAGTTCGACATCTAAGCTTTCTATAATATTGATATATACTATTAGTTATTATAATTTAAAAAACATATTAGGCTTTAGGCGTCGGGTCCGACGCCTACCTCTTAGCGCTTTCTATAACCTTGTTAGTTATTATTTTAGTTATTTAGTATATAAGTATGCATGGCTTATTGTGGATCTAAGATTGCTATTTCAGCAAATTCATATGAATTTAACACATATTTTTATCAATTAATATAATTAAATGATTTTAAAATAGTCAAACGCTTAGACGTCGCCTAAGCATACGCCTAGGAGTCTAGGCGCTAGTTCAAACGCCTAGTCCGCCTAGCGTCTTCCATAACATTGTTTGAGCTACACTCACTTTTTGCACATATTTTTCAATTGCCCAACATTTTGATTCATAAAACATTGTTAGTTTATAATTGTGCTGTAGAATTTTCTCTTCAGTCTCATAAGTATTCTACAATCGCATAAAACTCCTGATAACATACAACAAGGGACTTCAACCTGAATATGTCTAGTAAGTTGGTGTATAACTAATGCAAAAAGATAAGAGCTTAAGGCTGATGTAAATTTATAGTAATAGGAAACGATTTAGTCTCTCCGTCAATTGTTTTTACCCTAGTTGTACTCTACCATATGTCTTTAATCACATCAATATATATGCTAGATACATTTTTCTCTTTTAAAACCCACCATATTATTTCTTTAGACACTCTATCATAAGCTTTTTCTAGATCCATATATCGCTCCATCAACAGTCTTAATATATGAATAGGTTCTACAGTTAACCTCCTGTGCCAACTACGAAAAATAAACGTGATACAAAGTTTAATTATAATAACATACGAATAAGAAAACAATATTCACCTCATGTAAATTATTAATTTCAATATATATACACACACACAAATACATATACATATACATGTATATACCATATATGTATATGTATGGAGGTATATGTTATGTATATGTAGTCGTGTTCACGTACCCACACCAGCACTGTACCCGTTTCCATGCAACTTAGTTTTGGCAAAACATGTATAATCAAAGAATCAGTTAGCCAATCACCTTACAGAGCCTCTTGGGAAAAAAAGAGTAGACTTTATTTGTCAATTGTCACAAGTTGGGTATGTTTGATATTGTGATAATATCAAAAAAGAAAGAGAAAGGGAGAGAGAGAGAGGGAGAGAGAGAAATGGGTATGCTTGGTACCAAGCACAAGTTTTTTTGCTTGACAGTGAGGTGGCATATTCCCCTCCACTCATTGAAATCGGGACTCATATTCACATGGGTTGGGAAGTGGTTGGGAATTAGAATGAGTAGATGGGAATATGACACCTCACTGTTAAGCACAAAATTTGTGCTTAGTACCAAACATACTCATTTTTCTCACATAACCCATATTCACAGGGGTTGGGGAGTGGTTGGGAATTAGAACGAGTAGATGGGAATATGACACCTCACTGCCAAGCACAAAATTTATGCTTGGTACCAAGCATACCCATTTTTCTCACACACACACATACATACATATATTTAGTGCTCAAGCTAGTGGGGGAGTGACAAGATGATTTAGTTTATGTAGAAAGGTTATATCTAGAAAATTATTTAATTTCGAAAGTAATTTAGTCCCCTGTGTAATTAAGACTCCTTATGTAATTAGGACTTGGACTGGTATTCTATATAAATAATAGAGAAAAGTAAATTATCTCTTGTCTTTCTCACTCTCTCTCTAAATACATTAATAATTCTAATATAATGGCATTAACCATTATAATGGCATATAGTAAAAATGTATCTGATGATAGCCTTAATATATTAGCTATATATAAATCTATGTATTTATAATCTAATAAAGGGGTGCACAAAATGAAACGACCCACCAATTTGAGAGAAACACACTCCAAAGGGCCAAAGGGATGGATTCTAAGGCAACTTCAGAAAGATATGTTTATTACAAGCTGGTAAAGAACAGTATAGTTTTATAATAAAAATAAGCATCTGATGATAGCCTTGATTTATTAGCTATATATAAATCTCGGTATTTATAATATGATAAAGGGGTGCACAAAATGAAATGACCCAGCATTTTGAGAGAAACACACCCGAAAAGCCAAAGGGAACGGATTCTAAAGATCAACTTCAGAAAGATATGTTTATCACAAGCTAGTAAAGAAATGAAAGATCTACTACACTATATATATTAAGCGACCACGAAAGGTATTTTTCTGTGCCAAGACCAAAAAACCTTAATCTGCATTAAATTAATTGATTAAAGAGATTGTCAATGAAAAATAGTAAAATTTATCAGAATGGATGAATAATAAAAAAAATGGTCATAATTTAAGGCTTTTCCTGTGAGAATATAGACGTCTATGGAGCCAGGGTCTTTGAAAGATTTGATTTGAGTCTTATGATTGTTTGTAGACCTGAGTCAAGCTCCCCACAAATCAGCTCCACTTCCTTGTTAAGGAACCTATGGACAATATAAGGGTTTGTCATAATCCTAAAAAGCAACTTGCATGGTCCAAATGGTCTTAAAATCAGGTATGACAGGAAATTGCATCTGACTCAAGGGTAGAGATGACCATTTTCCTAAATAGATAACTACAGGTTGTTCATGGTTATTGTCACCACTACTAATCAGAAGCTCTTTGAAAAGTTGATGTAATTCACAAATGAATAATATGAACTTTATATTTGCAGAGATGCTGTATCCTAGATCAGCCTTCTTTCATCATTCTCACAGTTGCAAAATATGCGGACTTTTTAAGGGATATGATACAAGCTAAAGAGAGAACTTCTCAAAAAATTTAAATTTGTTCCAGTCATCTACTTCAATCATGCACTCCCTCTTATCCAAGAAATAACCAGCGAGAGGATTCTATCTTCAATTCATCTCATACTTGTTGCCACAATCTATAAATGCTTAATTTGAACTATGACCGTGGTGATAGTTGCACTTTGAAAGGGATGAGACATGATTTTCCACAGGAATACTCCTAGTCCTACCTCATGAACTATAATGTTGATGGTAAGCTATGTAATATTACACAAAACTGACCAGCCTTTGAACTGGAATGGTAAAAAATCTAGAAGTCTATAAACACAGTTACAAAATTACAGCATTTGAAATCTTATAAAATAAAATCCAAGCCTCCTCATCCTAGGGTTATAGGGCTTAAATTTATAGATGAAGAGATGAGATCTGCAAAAAAACAAAACAATGTGAATTTAAGTGAAGGTATAAAAATGAGACCTTCACCCATATTTTGGCTCTGAGATAATAAGAACAGCCTGAAGGACATAACATATTTATGACTGTACTTTCTTCCAGTAGAATTTTTAATTTTTTCTCTCTGATGATATCATGATAATGACCGTTTAGGTAAAACATGAGAAATATAGAAACTAAGTCAAGTTATGTGATGTCCTCCCATGAGTATGAAAACTAGAAGCATGATCTAACTAACCCATTAATTTGGGGCACTACCGCAAGAATATAAGGATCCAATTATGCAAGCAGTTACCACAGTATATAGCATGACCAGCAGAAGAATAACCAAAAATATATCAGAAACAGAATTGCAACAATAATGATCAAATATTAGACATGAAATAATAAGAAGCTTACTTTATTTGATGTTGGAATAAGTTGAATTAGCCTTTTGACAACACGTAATGCGATGCTTCCAAGTGGCAGCAAAAACATCACCTGTTTGTATCCAAACTCAAAAGGCTAAATGAGCAAAGAGGAATAAAGACAATGTAGTTGACAACAACATTTTTACCAGAAACACATGATAAACTAGGAGATAAATCATGTATAAGAAATATTATATATAAAAGGCAATATGTAATGTAAAAATCACAGTCCAGTTATACATCACAATTGACATTCCATTCAAGCAGTCCACGCACAACAGGCATAACATGACAAAATATGTGACATTTACAAGTAACAAACAAAGAGTTAGCCTCTCCCAAATGCTAGCTCGCCTCTGTTGAATAGTTCAGGCCTGGAAAACCCCTCTCATAACCCATGATCAGAGTCGACCAAGGCTAACAGTTTCATGCTTTTACAGATTCATAAACACCTTCCACTTCCACTTCACTTAAGCACCATAAATGCTCCATAGTTAAGTTGTCTAATTAAATGACCAACTGTAATTGAAACAAAGCCCGCACCCCAAACTTAATCCTAGGGAACTATAGCTACCATCAGCTTGTTCTGAATGATGTCACAATCACAGATGAAATTACGTAAACTAAAGTTGGAAATCTCGGTTTATCCCAAATTCATTCTGTATGTTACGGTATCAGTATTGGAGTTCCAGAAGTTAGCAGGTTTCAAATTAGAAATATTAGAATTTGGAACAGGCTACAGCAATACAGGAAGGCTTTATAAAGTCAGAGCAATAAAAAGAAATACAAGAACAGTAAAGTAGTCATCGATTTTCCACAAGTTATTAATAAACAGAGAAGTTTAGAGTAGCCTCTGATGAAATCCTGTTAAGTATGTGTTCTCTCTACTCGGTACAAAAACAATTAACTCTTTCTGATTTACTTACGTAATAGAATCAGCATTTAAAAAGACAAAGTTGCAAGGTGAATCTTTAAACCCTCTCATGAAGCAAGGCATAGCCTAATAATTTTTATTATCATTAATTTCTTATTTTTTAAATCTAGAGTATAGAACCATGATCCTCAACCCTCACAACGACTTCAGAGTTCTGGTGTAGTTGAAGAGTCTTTTGGCATGGGTATCAGACAACCCACGTTCAAACCCCACCGTCCACAAACTTAACGCAGACCAGAGAAAAGGCATCACTGCGTAACTCCAGGTTTCAGCCCTATGAAAAGTGCAATCAAGTGCGGAGGCATATAAGAGTGTAAACTATAACCCTCAACCTTCACCTTTCAGAGTTTTTGTGTGGTGTAGTGGAAGCGTCCTTCTACATGCACATATAAGATAACGAAAATTTTAAAAATAAAAAGATAGGACAATACGTCGACTCTATCCTAGAGACCTTTACTCTAGCAAATGTTCAAGTTATATTGGGAATTCTACACTATTCTTTCTAAGCTTTAACACGACAGATGTTTATCCAACCATTTCCAATTGCTAAAAAAGCCTCCGGCAAAGAAATGCGAGGAATACACTTCATTTGCAGTATTTATGCTGAAGCACACACCTCATAGTCCAACTACAACTTACATGTGCTACTCAAGGTGATTTTTCCTCAAAAATACCTCAAATAGCATCATTTACACCTATTTAAACAGTAAACAGGACTTGCAGCTTCAGGAAAAAGATTTTGAGTCTAAATACTTAGCCAGCACTTCCGTAACAGCACACTATCATGTAATAAGGTAGAGTTTTCATCACCTTGGGACGTGTAAAACCATGATCAAGGAAATTGCTTGCACTAAGAATCTCCTCCATTTTACCATCTGGATCTGTGCTAATTTTTGCATTATTCTTGCTCACAAGATCCCTTGTCTTAAAAACATGATCTAACTGGGAAAAAAGGATTGAAATGTTTTAAAATCAGAAACCACACACTTACTTTGATAAACAATTCTGGAATAACTTTCTATTATAAGAAATGGAAAGAAATTGAACTTACAGCATGCATAAGGTACGCGTCCATGATAACTGAATCCTCCTCACCTTTAAGATAAAATGGCTTCTTGTTACAATGCATTATATCACGATAGCTATGGCCTGCCAAATGTAGAACAAGCAAATAAGACAATTTTACATTTTATATAGGAAATACCACCAACATAATTTATATATACCTTTCTAACATACAAGATATCAAAACAAGGATAAAATTAAAGAAAATAATATGAATTGAAGATAATAGGTGATTATGCAATATATGTTGCAACATGTTAAGCGAAGGCATAAGCAAGTCCTGATGCCTCTGATTTCGGTTGGCAATGGAACATATGATTTATCTTTCCACCAAGGAACATAAACTAATTCCTTTAACTAGCAGCAATTATAATCCTTCAGATTACTGAGATCACAGTCTGGTTGGGCATTTTCTCTCTTAAAACCTTTGTCAAACAATGTAGGTATAAATATTGGGCCACAAGAAATAGGAGGCATTGTGTAAGCTTCCAAGGTAAATTTGCTAACAGTGCAAAACAGGATGACAAGAAATATGAAGCAATAAAAGAATAAGGATCTACCATTAATGAAACTCAAACTGTCACAGATATAGCCCACATTAGCACCATCCAAGCCCTCGTGTGAACAGCTACGAAGACCAACTCAACATAAATAAGAGCTCCATGAAAAGATTCACTACGTTTAATAACAGACTACCAACTTCCATTAATGTTGGGAGCTGGCTACAACTTCTTGACAAAAGCTTTGAAGCACCCGTGTAATAAAACTTTATTGCACCCTTGTGGGCAACTCCTAGACGCATTTGCATCTCCTCACACCTCCATACTTAACTTTCCTCTCACCCTCTCATTGCAGATATCAAAAATTATTTCTAGTCCTATTATCTTCTCTCTTTTTTTCCATTATACATTGCTATCGAATTTTAAACAAAAAACAGAGAACTTAATCCATTTTTTAGATGTTGACTACAAGTCTTTTTCTCATTTCATTTCTACTAAAGGCCAAACTTTTCCCTCCTTTTATTGACGAGCAAATGTACTTTACATCTCCTTATTCTCTTCACTCCACTCTTCTCATAAACAAATTACTTCTTTCGATCATTCTTACTCTCTTCACTCCTCTACTTTCTTGTACTTTCCTTCAAGACTTAGCAAATTTATCATGTTGGGAAAGCCTAGCTCTGAACTATCTAAGACCATGCAGTGAAGAAAAGGGACATGTGTCTGAAACATTTGATCCATTACACTACTGGATTGAGTGTTAAAAATGGATTTTGCAAGGCATGAATGTCTGTTTAAAATTTGCCGGAAGTGTCAAAAAGTTGTGACATCACTATAAAATACAATAACATAAATTTGCTTGATATAAAAACTCCAGAGTCTCAAAAAGAATTAATGGTGCAAATACAATTTTCGAAGCAACCTAATTCAGTATACATGCAACTTCAGAAAAGGTCAGTGATAAACAGATCATTTGTGTAAACAAAAATGACACGGAGGCCAAGGCAAGAGCGTTTACAAAGTGAAAAGAAGAATCTCAACTGAGGATCTAAATCAGCAAAACCAGATGCCTTGAAGATGTCTAGCCAATGCTTGTAGAGTTTTTGCTTGACCCCATACACCGAGTCACTGCTAACTTCCTACAAGGACAAAATTGATTTAATTTATGTGAGTCAAATAGCATTGCCCCAGAATATAGAAATACAGAATGATTACTACGCTAGTTTTTAATGTCTCTGCATGTGCTATGAGCAATTTTGCGCCTTGCACAAGGCCTGGTACTAGCCAGGATAAAGTGATAAAATATACTGTCATTATTGCAACAGTGATAAAGTATGTTAGGTTGTCGACCAAAAGCAGCATAATTACCATGGATCAAAGTAGGGTGTCAATGATACAATATTTCTGTAATGAAGAGGCTACTAAAGCTAGCACATTAATATTTCGAGATTAGCTAATGGAAATACAGGATACTACAGGAACAGAGATGAAGCTGATAAACATTAAGAGAACAAGTAAGAAACTCAGAGATATTAAGAATATGATATATAATCCTGGTAAATAAGAAATAGACTTAAAAGGAACACAGAGATAATAAAATCTTTAATACAAATACGATAGATGAAAATAAAATAGAAATGGAATGTAATAACGCTTACGTAGAAGAAGAAACAAAAGTATTTAACACGTTCATGGATCCCAGGATGTAATAAAGTATGTTTTTTTAAGAATAGACAGATATTTTGCTTGTTTATGCAACCCCAAGCAGGATGATAAGAAATAAATGGTACTTTCAACAAAATAAGGATGACTGAAACTATATGATCGGAAACAAAAAAAAAATGTCATGTGGAAAAGATGCCAATTTTGAGATAATGCGTAGTAGTCACTGCAGAAGTGAAGAATGATTAGAAGATATGATCCTAGATCCTTTAGAGAAAGGAAAAAAGAAAGAAAGAAAGAAAAAGCATGACTGAGAGGAAGAATTAATGTTTCATTTCATTTAGAAGTTAAATAGAACTACCTCTTTTTAAAAAAAAGATAATGGGAAACAATTGTAAAGCTGAAGGAAAAGAGCTTGACTATAAATCAATGTATACAGGTGTGTGCAAGACATATGCATTAAGAGGTACAATAAAAAAAATTCGCTAAATAATAGATCGCAAACCATGTGAACTACAAAATTCGCTAAATAATAGATCGCAAACCATGTGAACTACACCTTCAGGACTAAGGATAAGAGAAAATAGAGGAAAAAACAATACCATTGAGAAAATAGAGAAAAAAGGCTAGAGAAATAGAGTAGATACAACATATTTTTCAAAATACGAGAGAATTGAGATATAGCATAACTAAGGCTTCGTTTTGCTACCATGGTGATTTCCTTCTTGTGTTTTTCTAAAAAAACACCACGGTGTTGTGTTTCTCCCTCAAAAGATTTGCAAAACATAATGGTGAGTGTTTTTGGTCAACACTAGTTTGACCTGTAACATTAGTATTAAATATACTATTTAATATTAATTATAATAGAATACATTAAAATTAAAATATTATAATATTTATTTTACATTATTAAATTATTATTAGTTTTAAATATAATAAAATACATTATATTATTATACATTATAATAGCAATTTATTTTTTATTTGTATATTATTAACAAATTAATATATTATATTAAACATACTATTAAATATTAATTATAATAGAATACATTAAAATTAAAATATTATAATATCTATTTTACATTATTATATTATCATTAGTTTTAAATATATAATAATATATTATATTACAATGCATCATAATAGCAATTTATTTTTTATTTTTTATTATAAATTAATTAATATATCATTTTTACTTTAATATAGTAAAATATATTATAGATTTTAATAGGACTAGAAATACTTTTTGATAGCAATGTATATATTATATTATGAATACATTATTATTACATTATTATTAGATTAACATTTGTCACCAATATATTATTTTATTATTAATACTTTAATATATTATAGATTTTAATACATTGCAATTTATTAATAATAATTTAATGATATAATAATAATTTATGATATAAATATATATATTATATTATGAATACATTATTATTACACTAACATTTGTTACCAATATATTATTTTATTATATAATAAATTCCTTTACTATATATTATATTATATTATTTATTATATAATATATTAATATTTTATGTACTATATTACATTTATTATATAATGTAACCTATATAACATATACTTATTATTTTATTATTTTATTTTAGATATATTTCTCTTATATACCATTTTATAAATATATATATTATTATATTATGAATACATTATTATTACATTAACATTTGTTACCAATATATTATTGTATTATATAATAAATTCCTTTATTGTATATTATATTATATTATTTATTATATAATATATTAATATTTATATACTATATTACATTTATTATACAAGGATTGGCATGTGTTTTGAAAAGGTGTTTTGAAGTAAGTGTTGTGTTTTTGGTTTGAGGAGTTTTTAGCTCAAAAAACACAATGGTTTCCAAACGCATGGTGTTTTGTTTTTGGCAAAAACACAATGGAAACAATGAAACCACCACAGTATCAAAACACTACCTAATTTAACGAATTAATGATACTACTGTCAATGAAGTCAAGAAAAGACAACGCAATTTTTTTATGACTGCATGATTGGAAAGGTACCATTGACAAGCGTTCGCCTGTTCCCATCCACTTCGACATTGATCTGCCAGTTGCAGGCATTTTCCACTTATATTTCCATATAGATTTTGTCAACTCATCAGCATGTTCATCTGTTAGAATGTCCTCCAGGTGACGATGGAAAGAGCTGCATGAAGTCATTCAGAACCAAGAATTAAATATAAGATAGACAAAACAGATAGAAAATGTGAAAACAAAATTAATTCTTCCATCCACACATGAACGATATATACAGGATAAATAGTGGTCCACAATAAAAATGTTCAACACATGCCAACCCTTGTAAGAAACCAAAACAAATACTCAACAAAGCAATGATGGTAAAGCTAGCATGGAACTTGTTAAAGAACTCTGGCATACTTTACCTAGTATCATGACAATATATATATTAACAAATAACCAATGTTCCATATTAGACTAGTACTTGGTTATCTGCTCATATATGACAGTGTATAAATTTAACATGGTACAGAGCTTACGGTATAATCTTATCAACTACCACAAACTAAAATTGGGGTTAAGAAAATTGAAATGCTCAAGTTTTTCAGCAACATCAACAGCAACTGTTCTATCAAGAATATGACTTCTAGGATTCTATTATCGGAAGTTATCAGTTTCTTCACGTCTAGAAGTATGAATCCAAGCAACAAAAGATTGACCCTTCTACTGCTTCCATTTCATACGCAAACAACAGCAGTATTTTATAACTACACTGCAAAATATGGGATCAAATCAACTTCAGACAGTCACGTGCTAAAGGATAATGCATGAAGTATCCGTTCATGATGATGTGCACATATATGTTGCACCAATGGAATCACCTTTGAAGATAGCATGCTTCCTCAAAAGAAACAGAATGTAAGCAAATATGGGAAAACATTTATCCAAATCCAGAAAAAGTGCCTCTATTGGCATATTCCCATATATGCAAATAGCAGTACCTTATAACCACACCGGATAAAAATATTGCATAACGACCTTAAGAAAGCCATGTGCATAAGGATAATGCATGAAGGATCAGTTAGATGCATATGCTAATCTTTGCCAAACCACTAGGATATATGTTAATTAGATGTGATACAATTGAAATCAAGTATAACAAGAATGCATGTCAAGCCTGAAAATATAGGAGAAAACGACCTTCAGAAAGCCATGTGATATTTTTTTTTTATGCATGTGCTAATCTTTTCCAGACCACTAGTGAAGATGCACAATTTAAGGGATAAAAGTGAAATAAAGAATAACAAGCATGAATGTCAAGCCTGAAGCAATAACCTAGTCACTGATTTTGCCTCTAACAGTAGTTTCACATTGACTTAGATATATACAAAATGTCAAGCGCAGAGGAAAAAAAATACCAACCATATGCTAGCTATTTCATCAACATTTGTATGGCTATCATTTTCAGAACCATTTGTATCATCCCCGCTAGAGGCAGCATCTTTGTCTCCAGTTTCATGTTCCTCTCTCTGCTTCATAATTTGAGAATGCCCGCATCGTCTGAGATATTCACCTTCAGAATCATCCATAGGTTCACTGTCCGAGCCTACAAGTGGAAAGAATAAGGAACTGAATCGAGGTTTGAGATTACAAATAAAAGGAGACAGAGAGCATTGCCAAAACTTTATAGGTGATAGAGAGTGAAGGAGAGGAATGGTAGTTGTGCTGCTAGATAACCATCAAGAAGTCTTCTTCTGTTTTGCTAGGTAGAGTGCTATATGGGGCTAAGATAGGTGTGCACTATGATGATCGGAACACAACATATAGAAAATAGACAAAAGCTGCATCCCCAATAAAGGGAATGATCGGTCGGCTGATAGGTGAGCACCTTAAGTCTAGGCTATGCTATTGCTCATAAATACTTAAACAACAACTAGGCAGGTTGAAGAGGAGCTGAAAGTTTTGAGAAATGACATAAGCACATGATCAGAAACCAATGGGACTACATAATCATAGTTGATACCACCAAAAATAAATAACTGCAAGGTTTGTCTTATTAATAGCGTGATTCGGCGAAGTTATACATCAATTTACTTAAAAAGAGTTTTAATTTCAATTTGGTGCTAGGAAAAATAGTAAAAAGGCCCAGATTTTAGGTTAAACGGATGAAAGGAGAAACTCTATGAAATTTTTGTTTTGAAGAACACCTCTCTTTTGTATTGTCACCCTCCCTCTCAGAACTTAATAACAAGTAACAACTCCAAATCCATTTTCAACTGAAACCCAATCAAAAATCCTAACCATGAGCCCTGACAGTGATCATCACGTTGTTGGTTAAAGTTGTCACCAAAAGGGAGACGCTCTTGTTTCCACAGGTGAGATATAGGGGGTTAGGCAGCAGAGAATTAACTGCAAGGGTGGCAGGAAAAAGAGGGGATTGGAATCTGGATCAATGCTAAACAGAAGCAGACAGCAGAAAATACAGAGATGAAAACTGAGAGCAAAGGGGTGAGAATTAGATTTGGAGGAATTGGGTCATTCACATATGGGTTGATATAGTGTTGGACCAGATCCATCCATTTGCCAACACGAAATTGGTGGTTGGGCCAAGTACATCTGGAGAGACACTTTTTACTGTCCATCAATTTGCCAATACGAAAATTGGTGGTTGGGCCAAAGTACCTTCATTTTTTAATGTCCATCTAGCTTTAGACTTTTCTTAACTATAGTTTCTTGTAATGAGTGATTTACCTCAAGATTAACATTTTAAAGTCTGTATGTCTTCTTTTTTTTTCTAAACACTGCTGCAGATGCAGGAAGTCAGAGGTTAGCATAGCATTTAACATAGGTGAATGGAGAAAAAGGATTCAAGTAGTTGATCCAAATATTTGGTATAAAGATCTGCTGTTGTTGCTTTAATAATGATGATGGTGACAACGATGATGATGACTTCATCCAATTACACTTATACTGTTGTACTTCAAATAGAAATCTAGACTTTTACCCTGCATTTACAAAACGCATATTTGGACCTAAGAAACTCGGAGTTAGTAAGCTCCTTAACTTAGCAAAATTAGTGCTAGTTATTACATCGACATTATGACTGAGAGAAGATAAGGGACGTGACCAATACCATGATCACTTTAATAAAACATTTTGAAATACCTAAGAAATTCCAAAATTATCCTTAACGCAGTCCTGTAGAATGTCATCTAAACATCGTTAACCCTCAAGTTATTTCCTTAAAGTTAGCTACTATTAATTACGAAACTGGCTCAATTTGATTGAGACTGGCCCTATGTAAGAACCCAAAACAACCAAACTATGACAGAGATAGTTACTTGCACTTCACTATCTGATGACACAGATATACTAGATAAAGCAATTAAATTCTATATAAAGTAATTTTAATAACACAATTAAAAGAGTAGAAAATTGAATTGTGAATTCAGTAACCCCGTGAAATAATGTCCTTTAGCAAGGTTAAAAAAATTCCTCGCCTTTTTCTTTATATCATCAAGATCCAGACAGTTCGTGATCATCAAGGGAACTATTAATGTTACAGCTCAATAAAACCTACAACATATAAAGCCTTTTTTATGTCAGTACAGAGCACTTCATTGGGAGATCTTGCAACTTGCATGTCATGTTAAGGTATGTAAGGAGCAGAAATTAACTAGATGCGTGGTGCAACTGCCAGAAACAAACTCAAAAAAAAAATCTAAAATCAATATTTGGTCAGGTGTTCAAATGGTTGGTGTTATCGGCTTCTTGAACCATTCATCTAAAACAAACACACACTTCTAAACAGACATGAATGTTGAAACTAAGCAACGAAAATGTTTTTGATCTAAAACATTCAAATAGGTTTTACCTTCCTCACCACCATTTTCCCCGTCAAACATAGAATATTCATCACCATCTTCTTCATCTTCTTCATCTTCCTCCAAGCCTTTTTGCTCCCTTCGTCTGTAAAGTACAAAATATTCATTAGATACAAAATGATATTCAAGTAAAAATACCCATAGTTAATGAAATATATTGATACCAGAAAAGTATTATAATTGGGAATGAGATGTGTTACCGGGCAGCACATAACACATAATAGGATACACTACATAATTGAATTATAGGGAATAACACATAAATGGATTATCAAATATCTTTATTTATAATAAAGAATATTCCTACAGTAAACGGAAAAGAAAAATATGTTAGAATTTCAAAAACTGCACAAAAAACAGTATATTATGGTAAGGGGTAATACTGAAGATGGATATTGTGCGATCAACAAAGTCAATGAACATAACACGTAAAACACCAAACTTTTCAATAAAAGATAAAATCAAAGGCCAATATCGTAAACAAATCCAAAAATTATCAGCTTCTACATTTACCTCTTCTTTTGTGTCACAACTGATTAAAAACTGTTGTATTTCTAGGAATGAAATTTAATTTCCCAAATCAAATAATTTAACCACCACTTGATATTCTTTGTGATTCTCACATTTGTCCTTCTACCATCTTCTGCTACCAATAGCCCACCAACATCCAGAATCATGACTCCAGAGCCCTTGATGACCTGTAAAGGGTCTCAAGGAACTTGGATGATGGTGATTTTCCCTTATCTTTTTCCTGTTTTGCCCTTTCTGATTTAAACCATAGGAACCAATAAACCCCTAGTGTCTTTCTCTGGATGACACACTTCTTGCAAATGAAACTTGGTTTCATCCTTCTTGGCTTCACGTTCAGGGCTTTGGTTGATAAGCTCAGTAGGTTGTAGTACTTCAAGCTTTGTTTGTTTTTGGCTTATGATTTTTTAGTGTAGCATGCAGTTTATTATTATTGAATTATATTAGCAAAGTGCCTGCAAATGTCATTAACAAATTGTTGGGAAGAAATCATGAATTACTGTTTGATTTGTTTCCAATAAAATAGACTTCGCTCATAATGTATGCCTTTACTGCTCAACTTTTTTTTAACTTAGTATGTGAAAGCTGCAGAAGCGTACGTTTCATGAAAGAAAGATCCTTCATAGGAATAAGTCGAGGAATTGGAAAAGGATCATTTGCTTTGTAAGTCCTATAAAAAGGAGAATTTCTCGTGTAAATGCCAATTAACTAGAAAAGTAGAAAATAAGTTAACACAGCACATTTATGAATTCCAAGTAAAAGAAAAGCTTGCAACAGGTGAACTAGGTGAGAATAAACAGCCTTAGAAGAAAAGAAAGGGTGCCTTGAAAGTTCATTTTCATATCCAACAGAAATCCAATCTAACAAGTAGCTGTGTGGAATAAAAAGGATATTGAGTCGTGCCTTGGCTTGGATAAATTCAAAGAAAGGGAATAGAAAATTTTCTTTTAATTTTTTTCAATTCATCATTTACTCAAGTGGAAAAAGATATTGCAAAGTACAATGTTGGATGTAAATATCCCACTTATTTGACTTCTGTTACTAAATTGGCAGAACTCAAGGCTGATTTTGATGAATATAAAAGAAATAAAGGAAACATGGGTTTTATCAGGATTACACAAATGTCAGGCATAAGTACTGACATCAAGAACATATGTTTTTATTGATTTTGTTGCTTCCACTTGTCTAAACAGGAATTACATGGAACATTTTTGAAGAGTGGATCAATGATAAACAGAAATCTATACTGACACCTATTCTCTATAGTGATTCAGTGATAGGTCCTGGAAACGCTCAGGAATACCTGACCGTTAATGTTCCAAAAATCTAATGTAGTTGGTGCTTTAATCAAAGAGTGAGGCTCATGGTATGGACTTTACTCCTCATAGATGTCTACAAAGAAGTTAGATGGATCAGGAAGAGTTTTGATGATGCAAACATAATAATCGATTTTCGTTACAGATAAGAAATATTTTTGTTGTCTATACACATTACAATTTTCCTTTTATAACTTCTAGTCGTCATTGTAAATTTATTTTAAATTGTGCATGCTTCTTGTAAGTATTCCTAGTCTCTGGCTTTTGATGAGGGAAGACACAGAACAGGAGGAGTTATACAGGCACTGTAAGGCTATTAATGCTTCAATCAGTGGCTTCTAATTAATGAGTAGAATGAACAATGTATATAAATAGAAGCCAAGAATAATCCAACGTGTGAACATTTAGTTTAAGGAAAAGATGTGATTAATAATATAGAAGGGAAGAAATGAGGTAAGTACACAGAATTCAGTTTGCAAGTACTTTATTGAATCTTCAATCGGTTTTCGGAGGTGAATAATTAGAAGATAATGGTGGCATACGCTGAGTGGAAAGGAATGAACTATAGCAATGTACAAACAGGAGGAAGGATTACTCAAATACTCCAACGTCTGGATTTTTGGACCCAATAATCAAATGCAATGATGCCAATGATCTTCTGAAAATGCAGAAGGTACTACAAATACATTGTGAGATTGTATTTCAAAGTTTCTAATGAATTTATGCCTTTATTTGAAAAATCAGTTTTGACAATGTGTTCTTCAAACTTATAATGCTTTTCAGTTGGTATGTGTATGTCTTCCTTTTCTCTTTTCTCTGTAGGAATACTATAGAAGTCAATACAAGTCAATACAGACTCATGGAGTGATTTGCATCTTTGATTCCGATATCAGCATTGGTGCAAACTGTGATTTGCATCTCACATTGTAACTAGGGCCCCATTTGGATGATCATTAGTATCGGGAAATATCAGTATCTTTTGATATAGTAAACTTCAAATCGATCAAGTTTATTTGGTAGTTAAAATCAAAGCTTTGCTGAATTATAATCTTTCCTTAGGTCACAACTACAAAATTTTATCTGCAGAAGAAATTTTCAGCAAGTGCTATCAGTTATGTATATGCAGAAACCATGTCCATCATTGCTTTCAGATAACTGAAAATCAGCATCTCTGAAAAAGTTTAGTGTTAAGAAACGTATAATTACAAAATTAAGCTTGATGAGTTTGACAGCAACAGAAGTTGGTATTTACAAATTTATGCATTATAGAACTTTATATTTACAAATTTATGTGTTAGTTTCTTTCCTATGCAGGAAAGGAATCAAGGACAAGTGATTTACCATTGTGAATATCATGTTATATGTAACAAACATGATAGACTAATTAGAAACTAGCAACTACTCGCAAAAGCTAGTCATGAAAGAGAAACAAAAGTTAATAGATCGCATTCTTTTAAAAGCAAGAGACTTAACCTCCTCTTATACAAGCTAGTCATCTTGTCACTACGTGATCCCAACTGGTTTAACAAGCAGTTAAATGCTACTTGTTCATTGTGCACATCCTCTTCGTCTGAAGAAAGGCTACCTGATTGCATTAAAATAGAACAAATTTCTTCAAGAAAAACTCAATAAAGTTTCAGAAAATATTTTTAAGCACAAGACCTGCAGAACTTGGGAGTGCGGTCTGAATTTCTAAATCATTGCTCTTCTTCCTCAATCTCTTCTTTGCGTCTTCAACCTGGGCCAGGGGGTTGGACCTCTTTACTGCTAAGAAAGGAAAATTTCAATCTTTGAACAAACTCAGAGACATAGGGAACAAAAAAGATGGATTTTTTGGAGGGGCTTTGAAAAGATACCTCTTTTCTTTGCAAGTTGTTTACCCATTAGGATTTATCTCTTCACTTGATGAGGGTCTGAAAGCAAAACACCAAGATCTTCAAGATTATGATTTCACTTTAAAATATTTACTTCAAGTACAACAAAAATGAAAAGTAAGATTTTAGTTCAAAATTTTTCCCTCAATGTGCTGATTTCAGTATAGGGATTTGGCAGAGGAAGTAGAGAAGCAGCGGATGATGATTGGGAGGAGGCAAAGAGAATGAGGGGCAACGCAAAGAGTAGTGAGCAGCCGCAATAATAGGTGATTGGTGAAAGTTGGTACTATTTTTTTCTTTTTTTCTTTTTTAGAACGCAAGGGAAAAGTCTCCACTAGAATCGGGATTCTTTTGGGTTTTTTAAGTTTGTTATCTACTTATGTTTTTAAAGTTTTCTATCTAGTTATTACTAGGGATTGTTTTAAGCACTGGCAGATCCAGAAATTTTTTTCCTAGGGAGACGAACAACAAATATCTATTTATCTAAAAATAAAAAACAATAGTATCTGATGGGAATGCTCTCAGGAGTCAATACATTATATTAATTTCATTGCATCATATTTTTCTTGTAATGTGATAGATAAACAAAAGTGAGCATTTTTAGTTATACACAAAAGTGAGTATTTTTAGTTATAATTTGCTTCCATTAATGAAATCAAAAGATACATACAATATAGTTGTTAATCAAAATTCACTACAAAATCAGTTTTACACTTGGTATAGTTGTTAATCAGATTCATAAAAATAAACACTTACTATGCACTACATAATTATTTGAAGATTGTTATAAAAATATATAGCAACAGACATATAAAGAATTTAGACAATCAGTTTTACAAAAAAAATGACGTATAAAAGAAATTAGACAAACGGTTTTCCAAATTTTTCCAATCACTAAAAAAAGCTATTCCAAATTGCCAATATCAAACTATTATTACAATTAATTAACAATTATTCTTTATTTATAATTAGTTACCAATTCTCACAAATTACAATCTACAATGTCTAATTTTTACATGACTCATTCTCAAAATAAATAACAATCCATTAACCATAAATAACTTTTATACTTTAATATATTTCAATTTTTAGTAAAATTGAAGAAACTATTTGATAAACAAAACCAATTTATTGCATATCCTTGATATATTTAAATTTTTGAACTGGTAGTTAAACAAAACAATATTAACCATTGAAAAACACGACTCAAAAGAAAATTTAACTCACTTGCTAACATTGTTTTAAATATCCCCGACATGGCCCGATATATCCCCCGATATATCATTTTACAGGGCTTGCCGCAACCGATATGATCTTTAAATATCCTTTATCATTTTTTGACTATTTTGCGTGATAAATCCCCGATATGTCCGATATATTAGCCGATATGTGGACCAATATAGCTTGTTGCAAAAGAATATACCGCATTTGGAATTTTTGGGCGAGATATCAAGATTTTCCTATTATATCAAATGATATTTTTCCCTAAAAAAAGCAGATCGAACGTTACAACATTGCTTTGCACTTTTGTTTATTTTAGAAGGTTGATTAGTGATCTAAAACATATATTATTCATATTTTGTATGCTTAAATTTCATTACATATGTTGAGATTACATTTTAATGCATTATACTATGTATGCAAACATTCATTATGGCATTCCGATATTTACCACATATCCCCAATATTTCCCCGATATCCGCAATCCGATATGAATTTTGGCCATCCGATATTTCCCCGATATCCGATATTTAAAATCTTACTTGCTAATAGATGAGAAGTTGGGGAAGAGGAATGGGCGGCAGTGGGTCTGGATGGTGGTCCGGGTGGCGGCGGATCGGTTGGAGGTCAGGCGACGGCGACGGGTCTGAGCAAGGGCTCTCAGATTTAGGATTTGGATGAAGATCTAGGATTTAGGGTTTTAGGGAATTTGAGCTTTGAGAGAAAGGAGAGAGAGAGAGAGAGAGAGAGAGAGAGATGGAGAGAAATAAGTTAATTTTTCCGCTATTAAGCCTAATTAGATGTATTCTTAAATTTGTCCCCCAACTAGGAGTGCATTTGGCTCTAATACGGTTCGAATATGACACTTATCATATCCATATCCAATTTTTTGAAAATGGATATGGATACGGTTCGGATATTCATCGGTTAGAAAAAGGCATTATCATATCTGCACTAAACGGAAACGATTACGGTTCGGATATTAGAGAGTCGAATACGGATATGATACGGATATTAATCGGATATTTGGGAAACGGATATGAATAGGGTATGACAAAAATATATATATAATTTTAATAACTCGCAAATAACTAAAATAATATACTTGCAAGAAAAAAAATCCAGAACATTGCTACACAGATTCAGATATGCACTCTCTCGTGGTATATAATTTTCAAAAATTGGCATTACAAAATTACAGTTACACATCAATGTGCATTCTCTATTTATTTGTGTGTATGTGGGTATTGGGAATGGGGGTGGAATTGGCACTTAGGTATCAGTTGAAATTTTTGAGCACTAATTTTAGTAGCTTGTAGTTCCTAATTCCGAAGCAAGTTTTAGCTTATAACTTACTACTTTAATTCAAGGTGCAGGTGCTCTAGAACTTCACAAAATTTTAAGCTAAATCATTTGTCAAACAAACTAGGTATTTTCAGTTTTCAGTCAATAAAGGATAGCAAATTAGGGCTTTTTATCAAATAAACTAGGGTTTTCCACTCAACCAAGGACTAGCAAATTAGGATTTTTTATCCTACAGATTAGGTCTTTTCATTCAACCAATTAGAGTTTCGAATTCACCTTAGTGTTAGAAGAAACCGAGGAGGAGAATTTTCAGAGGTCGCTGTTGATGGTCGGTCGAGCTTGAAGGCGGAGGCTTGAAGTCGGTCGAAAGCAGAGCCTTGCAGACGACTGAAGTCGAAGGCGGAGGCTTGGAGACGGCGGAGGGCGGAGTTCAAAGGCGGAGGCTTGAATAGAGACGGCTGAGGTCGAAGGCGGAAGTCGAAGGCGGAGGCTTTAAGATCGTCAATTTTAGGGCCGAAGAAGAGCGGAGGACGTTGATCTCTGCAATCGGGAGAATTTTCATTTAATTTAAATCGGGTCGTGTAGCCGATAAGATGGGTTGTAAATATAACGACCCGACCCAACATCAAGTATAAAAATTAGCTGAGTTATGCACATCTAGATATCCGGATGGTATCCGTAAAATCGACCCGGAAACCGTATTCGAAAACTCAAAACTAAAACCGAACTGAAACCGTATCCAGATGGTTGCAATCTTTTTCTACCATATCCGCTTTCCAAATGGATACGGTTGCGGTCGGTCCGAATATATTCAGATTGTTTTGCACCCCTAAGGCTGACTCCTTAAACGTAGGTAGGCCTGTCCAACCGGGCCGGTCCGGGCCGGGCAAAACCGAAGCCCGGACCCGGACCCGGGTACCCTGGGTCGGGTCCGGGCCCGGGCCTCACCGGGCCGGGTTCCGGCCGGCCCGGTTTCTTTTCTTTTTTTTTTAATTTTATTTAAAATTTAAATTATACAAAAAAAGACAAGAAAAATTAATAAAAAACAATAATTTTATTAATCACTTAAAATAACATAAATTACAAATAAAAATGATAAAAACAAATTCTTTATTAATAATTAATAAATCATTTACAAACTACAAGTACAAATTTATTTTGGAATCCATCGCATCACAATAGATAAGTACATCTCAACTAGGTTGGCACCTACTCACCTATATCACTATCATTTGCAACTATTTTCAAAATAATTCTTTACAAATTTTAAGCTAAGATATAAAAATTACAATTTGATTAATATTATTTATTCTTTATATCTATCTGCTAGTCCTAATTCTTCAAATTTATCTTCAATTCCAGCTATCCGATCGATGCTTTGCGTTCGCTTCTCGTACCTCCACCAATCTTGTAAGCACATCACCGTTTGTACAGTATACGGATCTAAGCATGTCCTGTGGTCGTCGATCAAACGACCTGCTCTGCTGAAGGCGGATTCCGAAGCTACCGTCGAAACCTGCACTGTTAGTAAGTCACGAATCATGGTGGAAAGTATAGGATATGAAACTGATCCATATACTTTCCACCATTGCAAAATATCTAAAGCATTTCCTTGACATTTAACTAAAGAAGTAGATAAATATTCATCTATTTCAGAAACCTCCAATGATGACGATCCAAGTCCAGATCCACCAGTTAGCTCAGCTACCATTGCATACCTATCAAAACTTATACTTTTACCTCGGGATGAGCTCGAAGAAACTGAAGATGTAGACTGTTGTCTAGCTACACCATGTCTAACTGCATACTCATCATATAAGGTTTGAAAATAATTTCTAATAGCTAAATGGTTAGTAGTAGCAGTAAGGGTGGTTCCATCATCTAAGTCTATAATTTGATTACCATACAAGGATTGTAACAAACTTCGAAGGTCAATATCCTTCAAGCATGGATCAATAAGAACCCCCAAACCAAAAATATGAAGAATAGGCCTAAAGTACTTATTAAATTTGCTCTCCATTTGAAAAATCATAGGTCCAAAAGTATCATCCATACGATATTTCCAAAAAAAAATTTGAATATTTAAAATTTGTAAAGCAGCTAAAGTAATGGTTGGATAATAACAGCCAGATAATAACATTGTAGCATCATAAAAAAACTTGTAACATTTTATTTAAATTACATATAATTATCCATTCATCTTCAGTTATTCCATAAGTGCTACCAGAACTAGAACTAGAAGCATAATAATTTATAAAATCAGTTATAATGTCTTTATATTCTATTGCTACACTTAACATTGCATAGGTGGAATTCCACTTATGGTCAACATCTTTTGGAATTAATCTGGGCTTTACATTTTTTCTTTTACAAAATTGTTTCCATCTTTTAAGTCTTTGTTCAGAAGCATTATGCATATAAGCAACTGTTCTAACATTTTCTATCATGTGTTTAATTTCAGCAAATGCACTTTGAACAATTAAATTTAAAATATGATAGATACACCTAATATAAAAAAGATCACCATGACATGACAATGACAAAGTTGATCTGATAAAATCAACAGCTACATTGTTATTACTTGTATTATCTAGTGAAAGAGAAAATATTCTTTCTGAAATTCTAATTTCATAAGTTCTTCAATTATTAAATTTGCAACATTAGTACCAGTATTTGACTCTTCTATTGCAATAAAAGAAACAACTCTTTTAAACATTTGCCAATTTTCATCAATCCAGTGTGTTGTGATACATAAATATCCAGTTTGTGCTCTAAATGTCCAAATATCAGAAGTTAAAGAAAATTTACAGTTTAAATTTTTAAAATAAGAAATTATTTTTCCTTGTTCCTCCTGATAATATTTTAAAATATCACGTTGACAGGTTTGACGAGAAATTTTTTTAAATGCAGGATAAAAATCATCTCTAAACTTATCTTCAAATTCATCATCTTCTATTAATTTAAAAGGAAGGTTTTTAAGAATGATAAACCTGATTACGCATTTCCTGGCTCTGACAGCGTTATAGTTCTAACTACCGAGACTACCAGAAGAGGAGGATTGAGAAATCATAGATTGTCGGATATCACCTTGAGGAGTCTAGCCTTTGTTGTGTTTATCTAAATAGTGTTTGAGGTGGTTGGTGTCGCTCTTATGATGAGCTTGAAAAATCTTGCCGCACAACGCACACTTAGCCTTCTAGGTGAGGATCCTACCGTGTTCATCCTTGGTGACGTCGATCTTCTCGTAAAAATTCCACACATCGGATCTTGGCCTCTTAGGAGCTCTTTGTGCAGATTCGTCGCCACCGGATTCGGGATTAACATCGGTAGGAGTAGACCCAGTAGGAGGACTCAATTCAAGATCGGGAGATAGGTTTTGTTCTTCATAATCAGATCCGGAAGCCATTTGATGAAAGGATTAGAAAGTATAAGAGAGTATAAGAGTATAAGAGAGAAGTAGATGAGTTTTGGTGTGAAGAAAACAAATAGTAATGACCGTAAAATTTTGAGACTGGTTAAAATGAATTTTTAGTATTTTAAAATATTATTTCTAAAAGAGTATTTATATTTTCCCAATTTCTCTAGAATTTTCTACGATTTAAAAATACAGTATTATATTATTTTAATAGTTTTGCTAATTATAAATTTAATTGTTTCGGTAAAAATTTTAAGTTAATAGTTAATTATTTATTATTGTTATTGTTACTATTATTTTGATCAGAAATTTTTAATATTTATTTGAATAAATTTTTTGATATTTTAAATTATTTAAAAGGGTATTTTTACTGTGTTTTTCCCTGTGGTATTTCACTCTGTATCTCTCTCTCCCCTACCCCACTTCCCCAAATCACTCCTCATTTC
>BQKN01001085.1:529381-545385 GCA_022839385.1 Asparagus kiusianus | reverse complement strand
GCCTGAGTTCACCACCGCTCGCCGCTGCTCCGCTATGTCGCCGACCGCAGCCCGACCTCAGGCCGAGAGCCCGCGCCGCCTCGAGCTCCTCCACAACCCGCAGTAGCTCCCACTATGCCGCCCTCATCTCCTCTCTATCCTCCACTGCTGACCACCGCCTCGCCCACCTTAGCGCCGCCCGAGCCGCCGACGATCCCCAGCCACCACGCCCAGACCCACACCCATCACTACCACCTCCGAGACCCCAGCTCCGCCCGCCGCCTGAGCCGATCTCGTCGTTGACCAAGCTTAAGCTCCGCCACCAAGCTCCGAAGAGCTTCACGCTGCCCCGAACTCAGCCTCCCTCCTCTCCTTGCCTGAACCGCTACCCTCCGACCACCAAGCCGCCGCTGAGCCAACCTCCAACCGCTGCTCCTCCTCCGCCCTCCAAGCTCCCCACCTCTGAACGCTGCACCGCCAACCAGAGAACGCCGCCTCGAACAGCCTCCAGCACCCTCCCCTGCTGCTCCACAACCCGACGACTCGCTGCTCCTCAACTCCAGCGACGCCGCCCCTCTTCCTCTCTCTGTCGAGCATCTCCCTTCACCGCCGATCGCACCACCACGACCCCCTCGTCCTCCTCCTTAGCCGCACCAAAACCCGCTCCGCCACTCACCCAAATCGCCCCAAGCCGCTCTTTTCCAGCTCCCTCCGACGTTTTCGCCTCGTCGCCACACCCCTCCCGTTCTTCCCCGACGTCGCTGTCGAACTTCCAGCGGCTCCTCAGTCCAGATCCGCCCCCGCAGCTGCATCGCCGCTCATCATAAGGCCCTAGGCCTCGTAGGCAAGATCCCGCTCCTCTCGACTCGTCATTTCCAATTTATATATGTCGTTAATTAGTTACATAGATTAGATTATGAATTGTTATTATCTGTAATTTTAGATCTGTTAATATTTATCTGCGTGGGATTGTTGACGAATAATATTAAATATATCATAGTAATATGATAAATAGCATTTTCAGAATAATTATGATAAATTAAAAGAATTTATTTCGACGGTGGAATTATTTTTGGATAATTATATTAATTAAAAGAATTTATTTAAGAACAAAATCATTTTAGAATAATTATAATAATTTAAAAGGAATAATCTTGGGAAAAAGAATCATTTTAGAATAATTTTAGAATAATTAGAATAATTTTTAGAAATTATCTTGTGGAAGAAATCATTTTAGAATGATAATTATTTTAAAAAAAGAAATTATTTTAGGAAAATAAACTATTTTGAATTAATGAGAATTTATCTTTTAAAAAGATTATTTTTGAATTTATGAATTTATTATTTTAAAAGATTATTTTTAGAATTATTGTAATGAGAAAATAACTTATTTTGAAAAAGAGATTATTTTGAAAGAACTTATTTTGTAAAAAGAATTATTTTAAGTAAATACATTTATTATTTCATAAGATTATTTTAAAAGAATTTTATGATTTCTGATTCTTAATTATGTGATATGCCTTGATATTATCGTACATGATCATTCGTATTCGTTATTTCTAGTTGTGATTGAGAACTGTTAGTGGTCATGACCGTAGTAGCCTTACGTGACCTAGAGACATGTATTGTGTTGACTTAGAAAAGCGAGAAGAGTTAGGGTGGGCAGTCATTGTTCATGTGCTCGGATGTGACTGTTGATATATCTTCCAGGCTTGCACCAGTAGATCGGTGTCGCCACTGGGGTTGGTTGGTTGAGTTACAGTAGATTGGTGTCTCCACTGGGATTGATTAGTTTGTTGAGTCACAGTGGATCGGTGTCACCACTGGGGCTAATTGGTTGGGTCAAAGTAGATCGGTGTCACTACTTTGGTTCCTGAATTTATTGGATGCACATGGGGGATATGCGAACAGTCAGTTATCCGATGATATGAACGTTGACTCTGTGTGAGATATAAACCGGTGACCTGTTATAGGATGACTAGTTACAAGACTTGTTACCAGTGGCTCGGTGTCACCACTGGGGTTGGTTTGTTTGATCAAAGTGAATCGGTGTCGTCACTTTGGTTAGGATTTATGGATTCTTGTGAGATGTAGGCCAGTGGTGTTTCTTTTCATACATAGATCATGGTTAATATTTAATTATCTACAATTTGAGACATATGGTATATACATGAGGGTTTTCTTGTTTGGATTATTTCGCTCGACGTACTACGTCTCTTGTTGTAGATTTTTAAGTATTAATTCCATCTAATTGTATGACCTTATGACTTGTATGATTGTTTCTGATCGCTAGCTACATGATCTCGTTACATGATCGATTATGGATGCTTTATGTTATCATGATTTATTATTGTTTTCATGTTGATTTGTGGTTTTCAGTTGTATGTTCTTTTGTTGTTTCTTTTATCGTATCGATTTCCGCATTGGATTTCCGTTCGTTCTATTTTCTTAGTGGGGTCGGGTCTTGCCGTGTGCCATACACGCTGACGTACACCTGTTTTCTCTGGTGTACGTCAGACTTAGAGGAAGAACAGGTTCAGCAGGAGTCAGAAGATTCTCAACAGGAGTGCCTTGTAGACGGAGCAGAAGAAGGAGTCGAAGCTTATTTTTTGATGGTTCCAGTTTACTTTTGTAGTTCTTTCTATTTCCGTTGATCGATGTATCTTTGTATCTCTTCAGTATTCATTTGTTCAGATATGTATAAGGGCATGTTTGACCCAAATATTATATCTCGGATGATCTACTTTTGATGATATGTCTATTTCATATTCTGTATTGTTCATTATATTCTTGCTGATTGTGACCGGGGACCTGTGACTTCACATTGTATTTATTTCCAGACGCTTAGCGTATTAGATTAAGAAGAAAAAAATGATAGTGTATAATTCTTCTCAATCTAATACGTCGCGGGCTTGCTCGCGTCCCGGTTCCCCTGTATTTTGGGAAGCGAGGCGTGACAGGTTTTTTTGGTGGCCCATGCAGGTCACGGTTCCGATCACGGTCCCGAGTCCTCATTAGTAAGAATATAGTGGACAATTTAGATGCATATCATGATTTCATCCGTGAGACTATCTTGAGCCCTTATTCTCTTTTCTTGATAGGTTTTGTTTTGTCCATATCTTATCACTCTTTGACTCCAGAGTTTTTCACGGTTCTTGTCCTACCGCTTCGCGATTACCCTCTCTTTGTATCTCTCATCTATCCTCGTTCCGGTCATTATTTTATGTGTTATTATTTTTACAACTATGTTTTCTTTGATTTGACTATATATATCGTTTAATTGTATTGATTTCTGTATTATTTATTACATTATTTTATGTATTATACGCAGTGTTATATTGTTTGTCTTTCATTAAAAATATATACTATTACTTATATATTTCAATTGTTCAAACCATGTTATTAAGTGTTTTGCATTGCTCTAGACTCCGCATATACATTGCATAGCATATCTGATATTCAGATTATTTTCTTGTGTTTAAATATATTTTTGCATATCTAAATTGTGTATGTGTACGTTTTTCCTATCATACCATCTATTATTTACTTATGTTTTAGATTATTGTATATTGTTCGTATTTTTTTGTGATATACATTAATATGTTCATGATTTTAATATTCTACATATGCACTATATTATTATCCTTTACATTTTCAGTATATAGTTTTTGTTAGTAAGTTTTATCTTGTTAAGTTATTTTAGTATGCTCACATTGTTTTCGTTATTTCTAAGAGCAATGTATTTTTATTTTGATATTCAAGCATGTACTTCTTGTTGCTGTAATGCGTTCTTTATATTACTATTTTTCTATTGATTTTACTATTGTTTGCATTTTATTTTTTTCTCTTACTCTTACCCTTGGGGTGTATATCTGTTGTGTGTGGATTCTTTTGTGATTGTATTTTTAATATAATTTTATTGATTGTGTGTTTTGTATGTATTACTATACTTATTTGATCATTTTGAAAACGATTGCTTTGATTTTACAAACATTATTAACTGTTAGTAAATTGATTTTGATTTATTCATTTCTTGCATTCTAACTGACTTATGTGACTCTGTTCACTATATTATTATTCTGAATTTATATACTTGATTTTTTTATGCATATATAGGATTTACGTAAATACTTGTTATTATTGATTGTGTAAATCTTAATTCGTTTGATTATATGTGCTTCCTTGTTAATTTGACAAATAGTGTTCATGATTTCAACTGACATAATTATTGATTTTATAAATATTTATCTGTTTATGTTTGTGTGATAATGATTGTGTTTTGTAATGCGGTATGAATTTTTATATGCTTAACGATATGTTATATTAATTTATTTGATTTGTTTGTTTTGATTTCGAGCATATGTATATTTTTATTGATTTTGCTTTCGCTACAAAACTTTTTGTTTTTTTGGAATATTGATACTATTTTATTTGATACATTTATAAGTACTATACACATTTTTACATATTTCTCTTCATTATTGGTACTTGTCATATGTTGACTTAGTGATTTTGTATGTTGTTTGTAGCTGTGTTATTATTATATTTTATGAATTATCTATTTTGTGGTGTGATTATGTTGATTATATGATAAATATCTTCTGTTTCGTGATGATGTGTATTGTGTACTTCTTACCTTTATATAAATTGACTATTACCATGTCTTATATTTATATATTGATATTTTTCTTTTCTGTCCTTCTGTTCAATGTTATGAATATGTAGCTACATAATTGTTGCATATATTTTTTGTTTTCATGTCTCTATATGTTGTCTATTATGTTGTCTAAACTATATATGTTTGATTCTTGCTATTTTGTTTTGCTTACATATTCTTCAAATATTTCTGTTGCTTTTGCTTGTGTATGATTCATCTGTTATTTGTATCGTATTTTTATGTTTTCGTGTTTTAGTATGTGTATTATCTGATTTCGTATAAGCGATTTATATCTTGTTGAGATCCTTTTGTCATTTATATTCTTTATGCTTTTATTATTTATATTGTTGAGTTGATATGCTTTATCATATATTCTAGTGATTAACAACTTCTGAATCATGTATTTATATCATATATCACATTTTGTATGTTATATGTTTGTTATATTTTGCCAATCCTGTGTTATTGATTATGTTTTAACATCGTGATGTATTGTCTTATGATACTATATTAATAATATCATGTTGATCTTATATTTTTCTGTAATTGTATATTGTTGTTGACTTTTTACTATTAAGCTATGTTTGACTAATACTTACATTTTTGCCTATGCCTAGATGTTGCGTTATATTATAATTTGATACGTATTAACTATTTATTTACAATATGCATGCTTCTTTATGCATGTGCAATCTCTTTCAATTATGTGTTCACTCTCTTTATGTTATGCTTATTCCATTCTTAGTATTTATATGTAAAACCCCGAAACTTCTATAATGAATACATGTGAATTATTAATAGTGAATAATTCCCTTATGATGAATAATCATATATATATATATACATATATGTCAGATGAATGTATTTATCTATGTTTGAGAACCCAACAAGTGATTATAAGTGAGAGAAATTGAGTGTTATGGCCAGCGTGTGAAATGCCTGGCAGCAGGCATTTTTGTGCTGAGCGGTCGACCGGCACGGTCGACCGTGGCGATCGACCGCACCGGTCGACCGATCAGCGGTCATAAGGTTTTCCAGAATTCGGGTCCAAACGGGTTCGGGTCGGGTTTTGTGAGTTGATATATATATTTCTCTGCCAGAGAGAACCTCTCCCAAATCTGAAATCTCAAAACCCTAGCCCCCTTTCTCTCCCCTCTCAAAACCCTATTTTGGATCTGGTGATTTTAGGGAATCTGAAGGAGCTGCAGTGGGAGTTTGCAGATCAGGTGGAAGGAGATCCTCAGCAGGAGTTTTGGCAGCATCTAAGGCGAGTATCATCTCGCCCAATCCCTCACCCCTATTTTTATGGCTTTACTTCGATTTTTCATAAGTTTTTGATGAGCCAAAGAGGTATTTTCGTACAAAAACGAGTTCTTTCGATAGGGATTTCAGAAAAATCAATGTTCCAATTTGTAAACCTTTCTCAGCTCTATTTTATAAAGATCCAGATCTGAAATTTTTTTTCCCTAAACAAGAGTTAAAGCGTTTTTACAAGGTAATGAAACGTTTTGGTTTGTTTCTAATAGATTTTGAATATAAGAGAAGAGATTTCAAACTTTGGTTTAGTTGTTTATTGTCAGTGAAATGTTAGAATCTTTTAAGCTCCTGTTATCGTAGAGTATTGTCAAGTTTGTTTCAGGTTTCGAGCTGACAGAAACCCAGACTTGGGTTTCTGTCCGCTTGGCGGTCGACCGGAGCGGTCGACCGCTGAGCTCGTTGAGGGCTGCGGTCGACCGCGACGTCCTGTCGGTCGACCGCGGAGCCGCAGTGGCCGACCGCCAGCCGCGTATCAGAGTGCGGTCGACCGGTGCGGTCGACCGCCGAGCCCTCTGTTGCAAATTCCCAGTTTTGCTGTATTTTGAATATTTTACTCTTGTTCGAGAGTTGGCCTGGATTATCTGACATGGGTTATTAGTCCCACTATGTGTCCATACATGATAGATGACCTGAAGTATAAATTTTAGACTATTATGATAATTTGGTGGTGAGATTGATAAGTGGTTTTCACTACATGTATCATAACGATATTTGATTATTCCCACAGTCCTCGTGTTGGACTATAATCCATAGAAGTCCTCGTGTTGGACTATACTCCCTCTCAGTCCTCGTGTTGGACAATTGTCACTTAGTCCATGAGTTTGGAACACTACTATAGTTAGTTCTTATTTCGGACATAGTTCTCAACCCTGCATGTGACTATTATACAACTTTTCACGACATGATAATTATGTAGAATTTGGTACAACATTTTGACATGATATTCATGTAAGTAATAACATGATGTTCATATTGGCTATGTCACAGCACTGTAATTATACTCTGGTGTTTGTTGTATTTCTTCTATTATTATTACTGTACTAGAACCTTGGGTTTGGTATTTAGGGGTTTACAAATTTGAGATATAAGGTATATACATGAGGGTTTCCTTGTTTGGATTATTTCGCTCGACGTACCTATTCTCGTGTTGTAAATTTCTAAATACTAAAACCCTCTTTCGTAAGATCAATGATTTTAAATCTATTATTTATCATATGTATTTTCCTATACAACGAGCCCTTTTCCCTTGGGATTGGTTGTGATGTTACTCGCTAGCGCTTTGACGCTCGTTGTCCCTCCCCCTTTCGGTCACGAGCCAGGAGCACGGAGAGCCGCAGGTTGATAGCGGACTATTTTAGTGTTCACCTTTACATTTTAGCTATGTATTACTCTCTTTGGGCTCCACTGTAGTTGGTATTAGACTTTTGAGGACTATTTTATAGATGTTGTAAAGGCTGTATGCATTATTTCCTTCATTTAGACTTGTTGTATTTGAGGCTTGTTAGGAACCTCAGTATTTTCATTTCAGACATTGTCTATGTATTTTCTGTATGTTGGATGATGAAATATTATTTCGATCCCTATCATTTCATCAGTTATCTCTTGTATTATCTTTTACCTGCTTTTTGTACCTATACCTGTTATTGACTCTACTAGAGTGATAGAATTATGATGGTGAAACATGTTATTGCACGATGTGGTGCATGGTAGGTTTGACATCCTTGGTTTCACCTAGGACTGTAGCCTTGTGTGAACCCAGGGGTGTCACAGTTGGTATCAGAGCCATGTTCCAGTATCCTTAGGATCATCCTGTGTCGAGTCGTGGAGCTAGAATAGAGTTTCTTAGGATTCATGTATAGAGTCCGAAAGGATTTCCTAGTGTGAGTGAGGACGATATATGCGTATATCTCAAAATTTGAGAATTTTTTTTGACAACTATTTTATATAGATTCAAAGTATTTGTTTGAACACTATATGCTGTGAAAATTTCAATACGATACGTTATTTATAAAGGCCTATTTGACTCATGAATTTTTTTTCTTACCATCAGGAGAGAGATGGCAGGACGAGGTAGACCCCGTACCAGGAGAGCTAGCCAGGCAGAGTCACAGCAGACTCCACCTGAGTAGCAGCCAGCTCAGCCCGAGCCGCAGCAAGCTCTTCGGTATCTGGTGGACCTTATGGCCCCTCTCATCGCTCGGATGACAGCTATTGAGGAGTTGGTGACGACTCATATAGCACCACCGACACCGCCACCACCACCACCGGTAGCTCAGCAGCAGGGGATACCGGCCGTTCCTGTTAGAGAGAGACCCCAGAGGCCACGCCTGCAGCCATTCCTTTAGCAGTACCAGATAGAGCCACGGAGCAGGAGACTTGGCTCTATATGGTGGAGAGGTACCATAAGATGAAGGCACCGGAGTTCCAGGGGTCACCAGACCCTCTTGCAGCCCATAAGTGGAAGGAGGATGTGGGCAACATTCTCGATATACTCGGTGTAGATTCAGTCCAGAAGCAGAGGCTGGCATCCTACAGCCTGAAGGGAGATGCCGGGAGGTGGTACCGACTCCAGTTTACTTCAGAGCAGAGGCTGACCCTCACGTGGGAGGACTTTATATATTTCTTCGAAGGGCAGTACATTTCTTCTGCAGCACGGACTGGGAAGGAGCTTGAGTTATCCTGATTAGCTCAGGGGGACATATCAGTGGCTGATTTTGAGAGCCGGTTCATGGAGCTAGTACATTTCACAGGCATATGGCAGACAGGAGAGCATCAGGCTCAGATGTTTTTGGCTGGGCTTCGCCCTAATCTCCTACGGTATCTCGTGTCGAGGAGATTTTATTCAGTCAGGGAGGTAGCTGAGGCTGCTACTTCTCAGGAGATTGAGACTTCTATGTTCCAGAAAGACAAGGAAGGAAAGGCCAAGACAGGACAGAGTGGGGAGAAGAGCAAAAACAAGAGAGCTTTTTCTGGACACCAGCAGCAGCATCAGGGCCCTTATAAGAAAGGACCCCAGCAGGATCAGAGAGCGCATCAGCAGCGCAAGTTCCAGGGGTCTTGTTTTAACTGTCACAAGGTCGGGCACAAGGCATCGGAGTGCCGTAGCGCACCAGCAGGAGCCCAGCAGGGCAAAGGTCCAAACCAGCAGCAGCAGCAGCACCAGCAAGGCAGAGGTCAGGGCCAGCAGAACAGGCTTGAGGCACCGCCAGCAGCTCAGAGGACTGAGGGACAGATTCGGGCAGTTCAGGATGTTTCTCAGGGACAGATTATCCCCTATTCTCCAGCACCATCAGCAGAGCAGTTTTCAGCCACGGGCAGGGTATATGCAGTGGTTCCTTGTGATCATGGCGCCAGCGGAGCTGTAGTGGAGGGTACGTTCTTTGTGAACTCTCTTCCCGCCCGTATTCTTTTCGATTCGGGAGCTTCGCATTCATTCATCTCGCATGCATTTATGACTAGACTCCAGCTCGTAGCTCAGCCTCTAGACACCCCTCTATCTGTTTCCACCCCTTTAGGTGAGGTATCGCTTCTGGAGAGCGTCTGTAGGAGGTGTACTGTCAGTCTAAACGAGTCGGAGTTCATAGTGGATTTGATAGTGTTGCATATGTCCGAGTTCGATGTCATCCTTGGTATGGATTGGTTATCTTCCTACCATATTAGTATTGACTGCTTTGCGAAGACAGTCAAGTTGCGAGCGTCCGATGGGTCCGAGATGATTGTAGCTACCTCTCAGCGCAACCGATTTGCGGAGTCATTTCTGGCGTACATCTAGGAGGTGATGCGACGGGATCAGAGAGCCGAGTTATTGGATACTAGAGTTGTCTCAGATTATCAGGATGTCTTTCAGGACATACCTGGGTTACCTCCTGTGAGAGAGGTTGAGTTCTATATTGAGTTGCAGCCAGGCACAGCCCCGATATCCCGCGCACCCTATCGCATGGTACCAGCTGAGATGAGGGAGCTTCAGACCCAGTTGGACGAGTTGTTAGCTCAGGGTTTCATTCGCCGGAGTCATTCTCCGTGGGGCGCGCCGGTCCTCTTCGTGAAGAAGAAGGACGGTAGTATGAGGTTATGCATTGATTATAGAGAGTTGAACAAGCTCACTATCCAGAATAGGTACCCACTACATAGGATTGATGACTTGTTTGACCAGTTGCAGGGAGCACAGTATTTCTCGAAGATTGATCTTCGTTCTGGCTATCATCAGTTGCGGGTACGGGAGATGGATGTTCCTAAGACCGCCTTTCTTACTCGATATGGATCCTTCGAGTTCTTGGTCATACCATTTGGGCTGACCAATACACCCGCGGTATTCATGGATTTGATGAACCGGGTTTTCCGTCCCTTCTTAGATCAGTTTGTGATGGTCTTCATCGACGATATTCTCATTTACTCGAGATTGGAGGCAGATCATGAGGAGCATCTACGGATAGCGTTGATGACCCTTCAAGAGCACCAGCTGTATGCCAAGTTCAGCAAGTGTGAGTTTTGGCTTACAGAAGTCAGATTTCTTGGCCATGTTATCAGTCGAGAGGGTATAGCGGTAGATCCGGCTAAGGTCACGGCAGTTCTTGATTGGAAGCCACCGAAGATGGTGTCAGAGATTTGCAGCTTTTTGGGTTTAGTTGGATATTACAGGAAGTTCATTCAGGACTTCTCGAAGATTGCGACGCCGATTACACGCCTTACGAAGAAGGGTGTGCAGTTCATATGGAGCGTGGAGTGCCAGAAGGCCTTTGATATTTTGAAGGCTAAGTTGACTACAGCGCCAGTTCTGACTATTCCGAGTAGCGACAGGACATTCGTTGTGTATACAGATGCATCGTTGGCAGGCTTAGGAGGAGTATTGATGCAGACTCAGAGGGTAGTAGCCTATATCTCACGGCAGTTGAGGGTGCATGAGCAGAACTACCCCACTCATGACTTGGAGTTAGCAGCAGTGGTGTTTGCACTGAAGTCATGGAGGCACTACTTGTATGGAGTGCAGTTTGAGCTATTCACAGACCATCAGAGTCTGAAGTACCTCTTTTCTCAGAAGGAACTCAATCAGAGGCAGAGGAGGTGGATTGAGTTTATCAAGGACTACGAGTTCGCGATTCAGTATCATCTAGGGAAGGCGAACGTCGTAGCAGATGCTTTGAGTAGGAAGCGTCGACATCGGGTTGCGGCTTTGAGGTGTTCATTGTACAGAGATCTTATCACTCTTAGCCAGTTTGATTTTAGACCCGAGATTGGAGGAACCAGTGCATTCTTGGGAGCTATGTCGGTGCAGTCATCTTGGAGTGACAGGGTTGTCAGAGCACAGTTAGAAGACTCTTGGATTCAAACCCGCAAGGGGGAGATTTTCAAAGAGCCTAAGGCGGACTGGACCATTAGAGCAGATGGAGGATTACGGATGAAGGGTAGATTGGTTATGCCAGCCAGTGCAGACCTGAAGAGAGAGTTATGTGATGAGGCGCACCGTACTCGGTACACAGTACATCCCGGTACTACCAAGATGTACAAGGACCTGAAGAGGCATTTCTGGTGGAGTGGTATGCAGAGAGAGATTGCAGACTATGTGGCTAGATGCTTTACCTGTCAGCAGGTGAAGGTAGAGCATCAGAGATTGGCAGGGACACTTCAGCCTTTACCCATTCCAGAGTGGAAGTGGGCAGACATTTCTATGGATTTTATTGTGGGGTTGCCGAAGTCGAAGAAGGGGAATGATTCAGTTTGGGTGGTAGTGGATCGATTGACGAAGTCAGCACATTTTATTCCAGTGAGGACCACTTATACAGCTGAGACTTATGTGAGGATCTTCATTCGGGAGATAGTTTGACTTCACGGAGTACCGGACACGATCATGTCGGATCGCGGATCGCTTTTCACTTCTCATTTTTGGAGGAGTTTTCAGGACTCATTTGGTAGTACGCTGTCCTATAGCAGTGTATTTCACCCCCAGACGGATGGCCAGACGGAGAGGGTGAATCAGGTATTGGAGGACATGTTGCGGGCATGTGTCATTAACTTCCAAGGAAGTTGGGAGGATCATATTCCACTGGTAGAGTTCGCTTATAACAATAGTTATCAAGCGACGATCGGTATGGCCCCGTATGAAGCGTTGTAATGGAGACCTTGTAGATCACCGATATATTGGGCCGAGCCGGAGGACAGTTTGATGCTTGGGCCAGAGCTAGTGAGGCAGACTACTGAGAAGGTAGCCTTGATCAGGGAGCGGATTTTTGCCGCTCAGAGTCGGCAGAAGAGATATGCAGATAAGAGGCGGAGACCCCTAGAGTTTCAGATTGGAGATTTGGTTATGCTTAAGGTATCACCTATGAAAGGCGTACAGCGATTCGGGAGGAGAGGGAAGCTTGCACCGAGATATATTGGGCCTTTTTAGATTCTAGAGCACATTGGAGCTGTGTCATACAGACTAGATCTTCCCGCATCTATGTCTAGTATACACAACGTGTTCCATATTTCTATGCTCAAGAAGCATTTGCATGATGAGGAGCAGCAACGAGTATTGGATGCACCGGAGATCGCACTTCAGGATGATTTGACTACTATTGAGATTCCGGTTTGTATTCTTGCCAGAGAGGACAAGAGGCTTAGAAACAAGGTAATTCCCTTAGTGAAAGTTCAGTGGAACCGAGGAGGCATTGAGGAGATTTCTTGGGAGCGCGAAGAGGACATGCGTCGTGACTATCCACACTTGGTTGAGCAGGTAAATAAATTCTTATTATGATTACATGTCTTAACGTATGTGCATATCTTTGGTTATGTCTGCATTTAACGCTATGATGATAATACTTTCGCTTGATTTTTAATCTTTTGGAACACATGGTATATGTATGGGGGGTTCCTTGTTTGGATTTTTCGCCCGATGTACTAGTTCCACTAGATTAGGATTTGAGCGAGAATATTATCATTTTAGATCGTTAAGTGTAAACATCTCTATAAGGTTATCTAAGAGTTCATATTTCAAAGTCCGTATGATTTCCGAATTTCGAGGACGAAATTCCTTTAAGGGGGGAAGAATGTAAAACCCCGAAACTTCTATAATGAATACATGTGAATTATTAATAGTGAATAATTCCCTTATGATGAATAATCATATATATATACATATATGTCAGATGAATGTATTTATCTATGTTTGAGAACCCAACAAGTGATTATAAGTGAGAGAAATCGAGTGTTATGGCCAGCGTGTGAAATGCCTGGCAGCAGGCATTTTTGTGCTGAGCGGTCGACCGGCGCGGTCGACCGTGGCGGTCGATCGCACCGGTCGACCGATCAGTGGTCATAAGGTTTTCCAGAATTCGGGTCCAAACGGGTTCGGGTCGGGTTTTGTGAGTTGATATATATATTTCTCTGCCCGAGAGAACCTCTCCCAGATCTGAAATCTCAAAACCCTAGCCCCCTTTCTCTCCCCTCTCAAAACCCTATTTTGGATCTGGTGATTTTGGGGAATCTAAAGGAGCTGCAGTGGGAGTTTGCAGATCAGGTGGAAGGAGATCCTCAGCAGGAGTTTTGGCAGCATCTAAGACGAGTATCATCTCGCCCAATCCCTCACCCCTATTTTTATGGCTTTACTTCGATTTTTCATAAGTTTTTGATGAGCCAAAGAGGTATTTTCGTACAAAAACGAGTTCTTTCGATAGGGATTTCAGAAAAATCAATGTTCCAGTTTGTAAACCTTTCTCAGCTCTGTTTTATAAAGATCCAGATCTGAAATGTTTTTTTCCCTAAACAAGAGTTAAAGCGTTTTTACAAGCTAATGAAACGTTTTGGTTTGTTTCTAATAGATTTTGAATATAAGAGAAGAGATTTCAAACTTTGGTTTAGTTGTTTATCGTCAGTGAAATGTTAGAATCTTTTAAGCTCCTGTTATCGTAGAGTATTGTCAAGTTTGTTTCAGGTTTCGAGCTGACAGAAACCCAGACTTGGGTTTCTGTCCGCTTGGCGGTCGACCGGATCGGTCGACCGCTGAGCTCGTTGAGGGCTGCGGTCGACCGCGACGTCCGGTCGGTCGACCGCGACGTCCTGTCGGTCGACCGCGACGTCCTGTCGGTCGACCGCGGAGCCGCAGCGGCCGACCGCCAGCCGCGTATCAGAGTGCGGTCGACCGGTGCGGTCGACCGCCGAGCCCTCTGTTGCAAATTCCCAGTTTTACTGTATTTTGAATATTTTACTCTTGTTCGAGAGTTGGCCTGGATTATCTGACCTGGGTTATTAGTCCCACTATGTGTCCATACATGATAGATGACCTGGAGTATAAATTTTAGACTATTATGCTAATTTGGTGGTGAGATTGATAAGTGGTTTTCACTACATGTATCATAACGATATTTGATTATTCCCACAGTCCTCGTGTTGGACTATAATCCATAGAAGTCCTCGTGTTGGACTATAATCCCTCTCAGTCCTCGTGTTGGACAATTATCACTTATTCCATGAGTTTGGAACACTACTATAGTTAGTTCTTGTTTCGGACATAGTTCTCAACCCTGCATGTGACCATTATACAACTTTTCACGACATGATAATTATGTAGATTTTGGTACAACATTTTGACATGATATTCATGTAAGTAATAACATGATGTTCATATTGGCTATGTCACAGCACTGTAATTATACTCTGGTGTTTGTTGTATTTCTTCTATTATTGTTACTGTACTAGAACCTTGGGTTTGGTATTTAGGGGTTTACAAATTTGAGATATAAGGTATATACATGAGGGTTTCCTTGTTTGGATTATTTCGCTCGACGTACCTATTCTCGTGTTGTAAATTTCTAAATACTAAAACCCTCTTTCGTAAGATCAATGATTTTAGATCTATTATTTATTATCTGTATTTTCCTATACAACGAGCCCTTTTCCCTTGGGGTTGGTTGTGATGTTACTCGCTAGCGCTTTGACGCTCGTTGTCCCTCCCCCTTTTAGGTCACGAGCCAGGAGCACGGAGAGCCGCAGGTTGATAGCGGACCATTTTAGTGTTCAGCTTTACATCTTAGCTATGTATTACTCTCTTTGGGCTCCACTGTAGTTGGTATTAGACTTTTGAGGACTATTTTATAGATGTTGTAAAGGCTGTATGCCTTATTTCCTTCATTTAGACTTGTTGTATTTGAGGCTTGTTAAGAACCTCAGTATTTTTATTTCAGACATTGTCTATGTATTTTCTGTATGTTGGATGATGAAATATTATTTCGATCCCTATCATTTCATCAGTTATCTCTTGTATTATCTTTTACTTGCTTTTTGTACCTACACCTGTTATTGACTCTACTAGAGTGATAGAATTTGTGATGGTGAAACATGTTATTGCACGGTGTGGTGCATGGCAGGTTTGACATCCTTGGTTTCACCTAGGACTGCAGCCTTGTGTGAACCCAGGGGCGTCACATTATACTACATATCAGACTTTCTTATGACCTTGATTTGTTTTATATATTTGCATTGACTATTAACTTTTAATTCGTTTGAATTATTCTCTATTGTGTCTTGTATAACTTATAATATACACATCCATTTTCTCATTCAACATGTGTGCACTTTTTGTCATAACATGCTATGACCTTATTTCCATATTCCTATCCTTGGGTTCTTTGTGCATCACTCACATTTTAAATTCCGAGGGTGGAATTTGTTTTAAGGAGGGTAGAATGTAATGACCGTAAAATTTTGAGACTGGTTAAAATGAATTTTTAGTATTTTAAAATATTATTTCTAAAAAAGTATTTATATTTTTCTAATTTCTCTAGAATTTTCTACGATTTAAAAATATGGTATTATATTATTTTAATAGTTTTGCTAATTATAAATTTAATTGTTTCGGTAAAATTTTTAAGTTAATAGTTAATTATTTATTATTGTTATTGTTACTATTATTTTGATCAGAAATTTTTAATATTTATTTGAATAAATTTTTTGATATTTTAAATTATTTAAAAGGGTATTTTTACTGTGTTTTTCCCTGTGGTATTTCACTCTGTATCTCTCTCTCCCCCACCCCACTTCCCCAAATCACTCCTCAATTCCCGCACCCATCACTTCC
>BQKN01001085.1:501129-520976 GCA_022839385.1 Asparagus kiusianus | reverse complement strand
TTTTAAAATCTCATGTGGGGCCCGGTTTACTGTAGCGATGGGAGAGGGGGGTATGGTTGGTGGTGTGTTAGGGGGTGTGCCCTTAACATTATTTTGAAAAATTTTGTATCTCCATTTGGAGAGGAGGGTTACTCTTAATTAAGAAGACATTCCAAACTTGTAACTTTTTGTTACAATTAATAAAAGAATTTTTTTCACCACTTTAAATTTTTCTTTTCTTCTCTTTGTTGGATGATGAAGATGAAGATGAAGTGGAGATCAATTTAAAGATTTGTTTTTATTTTCTCTTTTATTTCTTTTTTATTGCTTATTAGTTTAGATTTATATCTATGCTTGTAGTTAGATTTTATTTTCTTATTAAATAGCTAAGAGGCTAGAACCCTCTTACCTTAGATTTAGTTCATGCTTATAAGTTAGATTTATTTTCTTATATTTAATTCTTATAATTTAGTTTGTAGTTTAGATTTTGTAATTTATTTTATGGTTAGATTTTAATTTCTTGCACTATTTACCTTGAGGTTAGAACCCTCTTGGGTTTAGTTTTATTTATTTATTTTTATTTTCTTTGATTCGCCTTTAGGCTATAACCCTCTAGGGAATCACCCTTTTCTAAGAAGTGAGTTTAATTTTAGACTACTCATATCTTTAATTGAATCCACCATCTTTAATTTCTTGCATTTTCTTTTTATTCTTGATTTTCCTTTTTGATTCTTGATTTTATTCATCTCTCCTTGTGAAAATTATTTATTCATTGTCACACCCACTCTCACTTACATTTTGTACCTATTTACACACTATTTTCATTCTCTCCATCTCTCCACAATCACATTCACTCATCACTCCTAATTGTCACGCACACAACATAAGAACCGATTATATTTTCTCCTACAAAACACATTCATCGTAGGATCGATAACTTTTTATACTATAACTTGACACGGTTGTGTACTTGCAATATTTTTGGTACATGTTTATGCCGTATCAAGTTTTGGCGCCGTTGTCGTGGAGGGTGCTTAAGTAGGATTTTATTTAATTTGGTTCTTTAACTTGTGTGTTTTTGTGAAGGAACCGCTTGGAGCTTGAAGATCGCGGATTGGAGATCTAGAACTTGGAGAATTGCTTTTAGGTAACTCTTCTTTCTAGCATTTTTAATTCCACCCTTTTTAGTTAGCTTCACAATTACAGACAATTAGGATTAAAAAAAAGGGATTTTTTGTTGACCATAATAAAATTCACCTTTCACTTGGACATTAACTAACAAGATAATAAACTCAAACAATGTTCAACCTTCTCATAGTTATTTGATTGTTAACCCTAATAAAAAATATAAAGATTTTTTTCCATCCTTTTTAGTCGTTTTTAATTTCTAGGGTTGCATTTCATATAGTTAGTAGGAATTCACCAAAGTGATTTGAGCATCTTGATTTGGCACACACTTAAAATATTTTTAAGGATAAAACCTCATAATCAAGATAAGGTGAGGGATTTCATTACCCTTTCCTTCGCCCAAAAATCACTAATTCCTCACTACACTATCCAAGCCTAATAAAACTTATTAGACGTTGGCCCTAAGGATTCGAGCTCAATAAGAAACAAAGAATCCTTAAGTGAACTGGTTTAAGTTTTTTTTTGGATTAGTTGGTGTCTAAGGCAAGGTTTAGGGGTTTCATAAAACGCTTCGCAAGGAACGATGTACTTAATTTATCTCTGATCACCCTCTAGTACTATCCTTACCTGGCTAACTACCCGGATAAAACTTTAATCTTTTCACTTTAGGAGTTTTTGGTTAGGAGCTAGTCTAGTTGAGTTAGGCTAAACCCTAGAGTTAGAGTGATTAAAAAGTGATTGCTTTTGATTTGTTTTAGTAAGGATTTTTCCTTTTTCTTCTCATAAAAAAAACTAATTTTTTTTTCTTTAAAATAAAATATAAAAAGAAGTTGTTTTGGGTGTATGCAAACGTGGATTAGGGATAATACACATCGATTAATTCATTTTGAACAAATTCCAGAAATGGCATATCCTAATTCACCCGTTCTTCAAGATATGTGCTATCCCACTAGGAATGCAATCCCCTCTTGCATTAGGCTCCCCGAGGCAAATGGAACTAACTTTGAGCTTCGACCATAATATATCAACATGCTTCCAAAATTTCTAGGGAATGAAACTGAAGATGCATATATTTTTATCTTAGAATTTGAGGAAGTATGTATGATGATTAAAATGAGAGAATTAACTGAAGATGCAGTCAAACTCAGATTTATTCCTTTTGCCCTCAAAGACAAAGCAAAAAATGGTTATACAGCTTACCCATAAATTCCATCACAACTTGGGAGGAATTTATCACTATTTTTCTTAAGAAATTTTTACCGATCCATAAAACGGTGAAGCTAAGAAATAACATCATGAATTTTAAAATTATCCTAGGAGAACCTTTTTAGAAGTTTTTTGACCGATTTAAAGATCTTCTCATCCAATGTCCTCATCACGCTTTAGAAAAATAGCGATTGTGCCAAATAATTTATGAAGGATTAGATTATTCTGCAAAAACTTCCTTAGAGTCAATGTGCCACGGGGATTTCATGAGGAAAAACGCTGATGAAGCATGGGAGTTTTTAGAGAGTCTTTCTGAGAAAACCATGCAATGGGAACATTGTGATGACAGGATTTTGTCAGTTTCCCAATCTAAATCTAGTGGTCTTTCCTTAGAGTCGAACATTGCCTCTGAAGCAAAGATGGCGACAATTCTACAAAGGTTAGAAACCTTAGAAATTAAGGAACGAGCTCTAGCTCAAATTAATCAAGTTTCTGATGTAGGTTGTCATAACTGTCAGTCTCTTGCCCACGTTTTAGATGAATGCCCTCTTCTAGGAAACACTCATTCATTAGAACAGATGAACGCTACATTCCAATGTCCAATGAATGATCCATTTTCTCCAACCTATAATCCAGATTGGAGAAATCATCCTAATTTCGCATGGAATCAAGGAAGTCTCCAAGGGAATCAAAATTTCAATCTCACTTCAAACCAACACTTTCCTAGGGGGAACACAGTTCCTTTCAATTCTCATCCATAATTTTAACAACCCAATCTGTCATATCAAAATCAGTCTCCTCTTCATCAAGCTGTAATTCAGACTCCTCACCATCCAGATCAGGATAAACGTCTCAATGTCTTGGAAAAGGGTTTGGAAACCATAATTAAGGCCTCCACTCAAACCACGAATATGTTGACTCAAATGTCCAGCACTCTGAATTCCTTTATGCAATCAACCAGATAAATGCTCAACTCTAACACTCAAGTTATAGCTAGATTAGAATCCCAACTTGGTCAACTAGCTAGTGCCGTGAGTGAAAGAGAGAAAGAAAAATTTTCGAGTCAACCTGTGGTCAACCCTAAGGACACAGGATGCAGTTCATCCTATGAAGCTCAAGTGAATGCAATCCATTCACTTCGATCAGGTAGACAGGTCGATAATCAAGTAAGAACTCCTCCAAGTCAAACTCTTGATCCAGTACAAATTCCTTATCCTTCTCCTTCTCCTTCTGATGAATCTATTCAACAATCAACCCCCTCAGATGACCAAGAATCTGAACCCGAACCTGAGCCTGCTTTTGATAGGTTTAGACCAGTTGCTCATTTTCCAGATAGACTCAGGCCTAGGAAACACTCCCCTCAAGAGGAGAAGATCCTAGAAATATTCAAGCAGGTTAAGGTCAATATTCCTCTCTTAGATGTAATTGAACAAATTCCATCTTATGTCAAATTTTTGAAAGAATTATGCACTAAGAAGAGGAGAATAAATATTCCAAAGAAAGTCTTTTTAGCCGCCAATATCAGTGATATGCTCTCAAATCCCATACCTTTGAAATGTAAGGATCCAGGTTCTCCTATCATTTCATGTATCATTGGTAATACTCACATTGATAAGGCACTTTTAGACTTAGGTCCAGTATTAATTTGCTTCCATATTCAGTCTACCAGTAATTGGGTCTAGGTGTACTGAACCCAACCCGCTGCACTTTGCAGTTGGCTGATAGATCTGTCAAGGTTCCTATGGGTGAGTTAGAGGATGTTCTGATTAAGGTTAGAGATTTTATTTTTCCAGTAGATTTCGTAGTCTTAGAAACACAGCCCGTTTTTAATCCCAAAGGACAGACACCTGTCATCTTAGGACGATCATTCCTAGCCACTTCTAATGCTCTCATCAATTGTAGAACTGGTCAAATGAAGTTGTCCATTGGGAATTTGACTGATGATCTCAACATTTTTAATCCAAAGGACCAACCAAATAATCAGCTTCTAGAAATAAATTATATTCAGGAAAGATCAAAAGAAGAAGAAGAAGAAGAAGTGTCTGATTTGAGTTTTGAGAAAAATTTTTATGAAGAGTTGGAGTTTTTAGAAGAAGCAGATCAGGTCATTGAGAATGATGAAACTGTGTTAAATATTTACTGTCTTGAATTAAATTTTGAAGAACTATTTCTTGATGAACTTAGATTCTTGGAGAATAATCAACAACTAAATTTTCAGAACTCAGCCATGAATCTTGGGGTTAAGGAAAATGCTACAGAAGAATTGGTTGTTAGAAAACAAAAATTCACAGTACAAGAGTCTAAGTTCATTAAGAAATGCAAAATGCATGACACCAATAATACATACCTTACTTTGTTGCAAGAATTATTGAACACCCCGAAATGCTTAAAATTTCACATTATTGATTATATCATTCTGAATTTGTTTAAAACCCGGGGAAGAATTTTTAACAATAAGGTAGGATTTAATGTAGAATACGAGCTCTTCATATTGAACCCTTCATTCTATATTGTTTGTTTTGTTTTATTTCAGAATAATAAAAAGAATTTATTCTTCTCTCATTCGAGAGTTTCATATAAGTACTTCACTTATTATCTATTTTACTTTGTACATCATAGAGTTTGCATTGAGGACAATATAAAATTTAGGTGTGGGGGTGAAAATTAGTTATTTTTTCCTCTTTATTTTATCTTTTTAGTTGCATTTTTTATTTCTTTTTCTTTCTTAAAAAAATTATAAAAATATTATCACTTGCCAAATTGATAGATTTATGTAATAATTGATTTATTTGATAAATTTTAAAATTTTCTAATCCCTAGTTTGTTATTTACTCAAGTTCACCTTTTATAATAACTCTAAATAAATTTCTTAAGAAATAATTTTCAAAGTAGTATACTTTACTTAAACCTTAACTTAGATTTTTATTTAAAAGAATGGAATTTATGCATGCTTAGCTTAGAGTTGAAAATAATTTTTCAAAGTGTCTTGATTTACATATTTTTCAGAATATATATACATATACATAATAAAAAAATAATAATAAATAACATTACAAAAGAAGAGTGCGAAAAATAGGCACCAAAAGAAAGAAAAAAAAAGAAAAAAAGACTCTTAAATTCAAGGTGATTCTATCTTATAAAGCATAAGCTGACCGAGTAATTAAGCCCAAGGAGTATTTCCATACTTAATGACCTAAGCCCAATTGAGTTGGGATCCATTAGTCCAAAACTCGTTAAATAGTCACTTAGAAAGTCCGTTAAAGTAAAAAAAATCACCAAGGAAGAAATAGTTAAAATAATAATAATAAATAAATAAATAAAAATACTAATAAATATTTTATATATATAGTTATATTTGTAAATATGGTTTTGGAAAATATTTTAGATCAAGCAACTTGAAAATTATTTAAAACAAAGAGTTAGCATGTTCTTTTTAAAACTTTTAAATTAAATTTCTAAGTTTGGCTTAATTTTGTATTGCTATAATAAGAAGATTTTCTAGGAAATTTACCTTAGAGTTATTTATAAAAACGTTTTCTTGAGTAATAACTAGCTTTAATTAGATTGTATAAAATTATCAAGTAAATTGAGTTAATCACTGACTTCTTTAATTTGGCAAGTTGACCGAATTTTATGGGTATATTCACTACAAACCCTCACGAGACTACAACTCGTCCACTAGGGTAACCTAGGGGTTTAAAGGTTTGTTGTATGCGCTAAATACAACCACGATTCCTGCGAAAGTGAGTTAGGTTTTCTTTCCTTTTTTTTTCTTTGCTAGAGGACTAGAAAAAGTTTAGGTGTGGAGGTATTTGATAATCACATTTTATTATAATTTTATACCCTCATTATCTATTTTATATGAATAAATATTCCACTAATAATTATTTTTTATCTTTAAATGCAGGTTAATGAAGAATAAATCTTAAACTCCCATCTCTCAACAAAGGCCCCTTGATTTAATGAAGAAAAGCCCAAGCCCAAAAGTCCAAGCCCAAAAGCTCAAGAAAAATAAATATACCATCAAGGAACAAATGAAGAAGTTTTGTGAAAAATAAAACAAATCATGCAATCTGGACATTTCGGTAATGTTTTGTATTTTGGCCATATATCTCTCGTATCAACTCGGAATTAGCTGAAAAAATATTCTCTGGAAAGCTGAGAACGAGATATGTAACTTTTGTATTTATGATATCTCTGAAATCGGAACATATCATGAACAAATATTCGTATAAAGAAGCACAATCTGAATTTCTGCGCTGGAGAAGTAATTATGGAAAGAATTTGAAGGTTAATGAAGAATAAAGCCCAAGATCTCTTCTTTCAACAAAAGCTCATTGAATTAATGAAGAAAACAAGCAAAAGACACAAGAATCCAAGCCCAAAAGTTCAAAGGCTAAAAATGATTCCTTAGGGATTAAGTCTTCATCCAAGAGCTCTCATTCATTGTTGTTTACTATAAATAGGGGTAGAAAGTGAGGGGTTGAGGGTGTGAAAAATTTTGTATCTCTATTTAGAGAGGAGTGTTACTCTTAATTGAGAAGACCTTCCAAACTTATAACTTTTTGTTACAATTAATAAAAGAATTTTTTTCACCACTTTAAAATTTTCTTTTCTTCTCTTTGTTAGATGATGAAGATGAAGATGAAGATGGAGATCAATTTGAAGGTTTGTTTTTATTTTCTCTTTTATTTCTTTTTTATTGCTTATTAGTTTAGATTTATTTCTATGCTTGTAGTTAAATTTTATTTTCTTGTTAAATAGCCAAGAGACTAGAACCCTCTTACCTTAGATTTATTTCATGCTTATAAGTTAAATTTATTTTCTTGCATTTAATTCTTGTAATTTAGTTTGTAGTTTAGATTTTATAATTTATTTTGTAGTTAGATTTTAATTTCTTATACTATTCACCTTGAGGCTAGAACCTTCTTGGGTTAAATTTTTCTTTTTGTTTATTTTTATTTTTTTTGATTCGCCTTTAGGCTAGAACCCTCTAGGGAATCACCCTTTTCTAAGAAGTGGGTGTTTGCATCGAAAATTAATGTATTTATTACGATATTCATTACAACTTTAGTCGTTACAATGAAAACAAAAAGATAGTCTTTTTATAAGACTTTTACACAATGAAAATAAAAAATACAATTCTCGTCAAACAAACACAGATATCGTTTATCGGTCTTCTGCTTGCGTGGGATCTTTGCCTGTGTCGGGGACGTTAATATCCATGGACCGTCGCGGATCAGATCCGGTTGATAGATAAATGATCAAAGCTCTTACTTCACGAAGGAAGTAATCACTGTAGCGATGATCTCGACCAAGCGAGATCATGGCTCTTCTCGAGATTTAAGACCAAGCTTAAATCCGAAGGAATAGGGGACGGGTCTCAGATCTCTTGAACTCCACTCTTTATGCACAGGAGATCGCTAGGATCTGCTAACCCTTGCTGTAAATTCGTGGCTCCACTCTCCAATTCGGCAGCATTTCTCCCTCTTGATGTCCAGCCTTGAGAAATGAGCATCCGAGCTCGTATTTATAAGGTTCGGAAGCGGGTATTTGGATAAAAACGATGGATTCCTCCTTATTTTCAGTTAAGAACTGATTAACCATAGTATCAGATCAGTTTGGACACTCAGGAACCAACAAATCCTGAGAGAATCCGTGAAAACCGAAAAATCATACTTTTAGATCGAAACATGCCGAAACGTCACCCGGTGGCTCTGCCTGGCCGGGCCACCATTTGGTGGCTCGGCCGCCGAGTCACCTTTTGGTAACCTGGCTATGGGCCGAACCGCTGGTTCGACCGAGTCATTTTGATGTGACTCGGCCGCCAGCGGCTGTTATTGGTTTTCCGGGTTTTGACTTGTTCCATCATTATGCGTATTTCGTCATTTCGTTGACTTATACACCGTTTTGGTGGCTGATGAGCGTGCGAGACACTTGATGGTAGCCGATGGGCGTGCAGGCCACTTGGTGGTGGCTGGTGAGCATGCGGGCTCCTTGGAGCTGGCTGACGAGTGCACGGGCCAGTTGGTTCGCCGTTCTGCTTCATGCGTTGGTCGACGTCAGATAATTCGGATAACGACGTTCGTCATCTTCACTCCATCTAGAGCTGTGTGTGGATACCTATAGGTATTTTTTGAAGCCTACAGATATCCCCTCCAAAGTATTTTAGACTCATTCTTTTATAGAGGAGTCTGGAATGCTTTTGATGTGATAGGCCCAACCTTCAGTCGGTGTGAAAGGACCTGTAAACTGCTTCAATTCTTAACTTCTTCAGCCTTCAATCTATCCAATGTTTTGTCGAATAGATGCAGTTCTTCCGGCGCTGCGTTTATCGTCTAACCATTATCGAAGTCTTGAATTGAAGTTGGTGAGTTAGTTTTGGCTCATGTCATTGAGTTGACTTTGAACTGATTATCTTCGCCGCAACGCGTTGACCGGCGTTAACATAGTTTACACTCGTACGTTTGCTGGAGTCTACACAGTTTAAGCTCTTAAGGCATTGGAGCGTGGTGGTCTCAAATTTGGGGCTACAGGACTAACTATTAAAGTTGTTTCGTCTGCAGATATGGATCTTATCCCGAAGTTGTTGGATGCTCGAGTCACGAGACCAACTAATGAAGCTGATGTGTCAATAACTCACATTTATAGAATTTTTGGCAAATTCTCAGCCATCAACGGGTTTGATTAGCCTTTACCGACTACCGTTTGAGTCGGGCTAGCATGCAGATTGTTTAGACCCGTTCTGTACATAACGTTGTGCTAAAAGAGTTAACTCTTTTAGTGCTATGATATTGAATACGTAGACTTTGTCTTTCTCACGGGAATAGACTACCCGGCAACGCGTGTTAGGCGCTGACTTATCCCTTCTTAGGATTCGGGATTAAATTCCCCACGCATGTAAGGCGTGGATTTTGGCGTTATTAATAACGACCTGCCACAATGTCGAATATGTAGGCTTTTGCTCTTTTACGGTTAAGAACTAACCGGCAACGTGTGTTAGGTGCTGACTTATCCCTTCTTAGGATTCGGGATAAAATTCCCCATGCGTGAAAGGCATGGATTTTTATTGCTACGATACTGAATACGTAGACTCGGTCGTTTTTACGGGAACAAACCACCCAGCAACGCGGGTTAAGCGCTGACTCATCCCTACTTAGGCTTCAGGATGAAATACTCCAGACTTGGATTCTAGTGTCTTTTTCAATCGGTGAAAGACTAAACCGGCAACTCGTGTTACGCGTTGACTTATCCCTACTTAGGATCGGGATAAAATTCCCCACGCATAAAAGCATGGATTTTGTTGGTACTTTAAGCTCAATCATATATGCACACACATTATATTGGTTTCCTTGTATCTATATATATATATATATATATATACAACACAAGTTTTTTTTTTATATGTACATAGTTATATATATACACAATTTAGTTTTGGTTTCCATGTATATATAGTTATATATATACATACATAGTTTTGAGTTTTCATGTTTATAAATATGAGATTACATATTACATATTTCATATTTATTATTGTGTTTTGGTTTAACTATATAGATATGAAACAAATATACATTAATATACATCCTCATATGTTTCATACTCTATTATGTTTAAATATATATTGCATAGAATATGCAATTTTGTGAAAATATTAGTTTCTTGATATATGGACTTAACAATAATGATATACATCTTTTATTAAGTCTACAAAATTATTTTGTAAAGTTTCAAAACATGGTTTAGCCAAAATGTCAAAATTCATATGTTTACATTTTTATGTTTTGGACTATTTTGTAAAATAATGATATTTTACATTTGGGAGGTCCTTTTTGAAAACCAGTTTTTGTAGCATGTGTGTTATCATGTCTATAATCATTTCCTAAAGTTTTATATTTTTCTGAATTTATTTGCTATTTTTAAAGGCAGTTTAAAAATCAGCATTTCATTTTCAAACCTGGAAAACTGTGTATATCAGTTCACGATCGACCACTCGTGCCTCTACGGTCGACCGCGCTTTATCCAAAGACTGCATTTGATTTTTATCAGATCGCGGTCGACCGCCCTTGGCTCTACGGTCGACCGTAATTTTTCCAGAGAATCAGCTTTGGTTTTTAGCTCTTCACGGTCTACCGGACCTGCCTCTGCGATCGACCATGACTTTTCCGGTTTGCCATCCCAACAGCTAGTTTTTCCCATGGTCGATCGCCCGTGGTTCTGCGGTCGACCACCGTTCAATAAGGGCTAGTTTCTGGATTTTTCTAGCTGTGTTTTCTGAGGGCCTTTTGGTCATTTTATTTGGGGTTTTTGCTGATGTTTTGGGTTCCTATAAATACCCTATTGCTCTCATCTTTCATACTAACAAAAAAAAATTTTAAACAAGTTTAAGAGAGTTTTAAAAGTTTGTTTAAGTTTGTTTAAAGGTGTTTAAAGGTGTTTAAAGCCTTGTTTCAAAGTTTCGATTTTGTGAAGATAATTTCACAAGAGGAAGAAGAGATCATCCTTTGGTGTTTGAGCTTCAACTCATCTCTCTCTCTCTCTTGATCTATAGAGAAGTTTTTCTAAACTCATTCTAGCTATTTATTGTTTTGTTTCTAATTTCCATAAGCTAGATTTATACTGAGTTTAGTTAAATTATTTTTGTTGAATCTCTTTGTTCACACACAACCTATTGAGCTTATAGTATTTACATTCATAGTATAATTTGGGTTGTGGGGTTTGTGACTTAGAGTTGTGCTAAATTGAGTCCTCACCTTGTATTAGAGAACAAATCTTTTGTTATGAGCTTTAATTATGAGGATCACTTTGTAATACACTAGTACACCAAGAGGAGTGTGTGGTGAGAGACGGGGTCATCCCAAGAGGAGTGGGGTAGGTGGTAATGTCTAGAGAGAGGTTGTAATTCCTAACACTTGAGAGAGATACGGGCTAGAGACTAACACTTGAGGTGGTAGTTAGTGTAGTTATATTTTGAGTGTGGATTATAAAGATTTCGGTTAGCTAGAAAACCGTATTGTGAGGTGTAAACGTTTTTCGGGTAAGCGTAGAAAACCCGGTGTGATAGTGGAGATCTCCTCAAGGTGAGGAGCGGGGACGTAGATCGTGGGGACCGAACCTCGTGAACATATTGTTTGTTTATGATTTCATTGGCGCACTTATTTTTATGTTCATATCTTATATCGCCTTTGTATATTGCTTGTTGTTTATATTGCCCACTATCTAGTTTAAATTGTTTACCCTTGTGTTATTTGTATATTCTTGCATATATATCTTGTCACATATCATTTTCTAGGATATATTTGTTAATTAGTTTTAATTACCATAAATTTGGATTAGATTAGCATAAACCCTATTCAGCCTCCTCTAGGGTTCTTTCCTAGTGGCATTAGGGTCTAACAGCCCGTGCACTCGTCAGCCAGCTCCAAGTGGCCCGTTTGATCACCGGTCACCACTACGTGGCCCGCACGCTTATCGGCCACCAAATCGGCGAACCGACTAGCTCGTGTACTCACTGGCCACCTCCAAGTGGCCTGTACACTTGTCAGCTAGCTCCAAGTGGCCCGCATGCTCACCGACCACCACCAAATGGCCCGCATGCTCATCGGCCATCAAAACAGTGTACAAGTCAACTAAATGATGAAATACACATAACGACGGAACAAGTCAAAACCCAAAAAACCGAGAAAGCCTCTGACAGCTGAGTCACGTCAAAACGACTCAACCGGGCCAGTGGCTCGGCCATGGGCCGAGCCACCAAACGACGGTTCGGCCAGTTTCGATCCGAAAACGCGTTCTTTTCGGTTTTGATGGGTTTTCTTGGGATTTGTTCGTTTCTGAGTTTCCTAACTGATTGGATATCATCCACAAACGTGGTTACACGGTTATTAACTAAAGATAGGGTTGAATCTATCATTCTTATCTGAAACCCCCCTAACCGAAGCCTATAAATATAGGCCTAGGGGCTTATTTCTCCAGATCGGGAGATCAAGAGGGCGAAACGTTGTTGAAGTGGAGAGTGGAGCCACGAATTTACAGCGAGGGTTAGCATATCTTGGCGAATTCCTGTGCATAAAGAGTGGAGTTCGAGAGATCTGAGACCCGTCCCTTATTCCTCCGGATTTAAGCTTGGTCTTAAACCTCAAGAAGAGCTGTGATCTCGCTTGGTTGAGATTACCGCTGCTGTGATTACTTCCTGTGAAAAACGAGCCCACCCACATGTGCTGAGTCCAGTGGAAGACAAGGCAAGCACACGCCGAGTCCATCGGACAAAAACAAAGTGAACGTGTGTTTCGTACTCGCGCGTGGGGGCCACAAGCTTATGGGTTTTGCACTTGTTTCCTTGACATTTAATGGCCCACCCGATACCCCTTTGTGCTATATATATAGCACAAAGAGTTCCTAGGGTTGTGTGAAAAGTGTAAGGGGGAGAAATTGTGGCTGCGCAAGGTGTGCAGGAGCAGAAAAAAAACGGTGGCTGATTCTTTTCTCTTTTGGCAGCGTGCAGGCAGAGGGAAAAGCCGTGTTTTTTTTTCTTTAAAGGATTTTGAGCATTCTTTTGAGAGAGTATTTGTGCGAGGGGTCTGAGAGTTTGTGAGAGAGTTTAGGTTATGAGATTGTAAACCCTAGTTGTATTCTCTCACTCTAATAGTAGATCTCCCCCTCCTTGCCCCGTGGACGTAGGCTATTTGCCGAACCACGTAAAATTTGTGTTCTTGTCATGATTTGTAATAGCTTATAGGTTCCCTTGACATTTCAGTCTTAGAACTGATGAGAGGGAAGAGCTGATATCCCACTTTGATGAGATATCTGGTTTTTGGTTCTTGTTTCCTTTGAGAAATGAGAATTTCGTTGTGATCTAATCTCTTGTTGTGCACCTTGCGCACTGGAGGTGCTACCGAAATTTCCGCTGCGTACAACAAGTGGTATCAGAGCCCATGTTTTGGCTTGGGGCTTGTTCAAAGGATTCGCTGAAGGATTCCTATTTGAAGAATTAGATTGACAACATAGGAGAAACAAGCACATCGGGATCGTCTCTTTCGAAGGCGATACAAAGTCTGAGCATCAATAACACGAAGATTGATGTTTCGAAGTTCGACGACAAGATTAATTTCGGATTGTGGAGGTGTCAGGTGATGGACGCCTTGGATGCACAGAATTTAGAGGAGACTCTTGAGTTACAAGGGAAACCCGCTGATATGGAGGACAAGGTTTGGAAGAAGATGAATAGTAGAGCTTGTGGAGTTATTTGGTCATGCTTGACGCCGGATCTTATTTATAATGTAATGAATGAGACGTCGACGAAGAGAATATGGGAAACACTCAATGAGAAGTATCTAATGAAGAGCATTGAGAATCGACTTCACTTGAAGAAGAGGTTTTACCAATTCAAGATGAAAATGGGAGTTTCCATTCGGGAGCATGTTAACAACTTCACGAAGCTAATTTTGGATATGTCCAATGTAGATATCATGGTTGAGGATGAAGACAAGGCGATGCTACTATTGTATTCGTTATCGGAGGATGATTTCGGTACGTTCGTTCTCACTATGATCAATGGAAGAACTACTGTTAGCTATAAGGAGGTGACCTCAGCTTTAGTGAATTATGAGTTGAGGAAGAGTGATGGTGAACCCTCCGAGAATGCATCGGGAGATGCATTAGCAATTCGAGGCCGTGATCCAAACCGCCGCCAGTTCAACTACTCAAAATCGAGGAATAAAGGTGGCCATAAGAGTGTTGGTAGGAACCAGTATCGTTTTTGTAAAGAAGAAGGACATTGGAAGAACGACTGCCCAAAGTTAAAAGATAAAGCTGGGAAGAATAAAGGGAAAGCTGTACAAGCTTCGGAAGTGAATGTTGTCAAGGCTAGTGATGACAATTCAGATACTGATTCTTCAGGCTATTCTTGCTCTGCATTACCTTCAGTTTGTTATGCTGACTCTACGGAGTGGATGATGGATTCTGGTGCTACATACCATATTTGTCCAAGGAGGGATTGGTTCTCCAGCTTTGAGGAGTTAGAAAGAGGGGATGTCGTGCTCATGGGTAATAATCACGTATGCCCTATTGGTGGTATTGGTACAGTGCGGGTCTGGATGTGTGACGGTGTGACTAAGGAGATGAAGGAAGTGAGATTCGTTCCTCAATTAACGAAGAATATCATTTCGCTTGAAACTTTGGAGGCAGCTGGCTATAAGGTGATATTGGAGAATACGACTCTGAAGGTCACAAAGGGGTCCATGGTGATGATACAAGGTGTTAGGAAAAACAACCTTTACTACTTGAAGGCAAGACAGTAACAGGGGGTCTGGCAGCTTCGATTACCACAGAGGAAGATATTACCAGCTTATAGCATATGAGATTAGGACACACTGGTGATAAGTCCCTGCAGGTATTAGCGAAGCAGAGGCTATTGAATGGTGCAAAGACCTGCAAGATGGAGCTGTGTGAACATTGCATACTTGGGAAGAAGACAAGAGTGAAATTCGGCACCGCTATTCACAATACCCAAGGTATATTGGACTACATTCACACAGATATTTCGGGCCCTTCTAAGCACACATCACTTAGTAGGGCTAACTATTTTGTTACTTTCATTGACGACTATTCTAGGAGGAATTGGGTATACCCTATGAATCATAAACATGAGGTCCTGGATATTTTTGTGGAGTGGAAGAAGAAAGTGAAGCTGTAGACAGGTAGAAAGGTAAAGACTCTTCATTCGGACAATGGAGGAGAGTATAAGAGTGATCTATTTCTGTAGTTTTGCTGAGATCACGGCATTAGACAACACTTCATAGTACGAGAGACACAGCAACAGAACGGGGTGGCTGAGAGATTGAACCGTACCTTGCTGGAGAAGGTGCGATATATGATGACGCAGAGTGGATTGCCTAGATCTTTTTGGGCCGAGGCATTGGTTTATGCGAGCTATCTTGTTTATAGGTTGTCGTGTACTGCGATACAGGGGAAGACTTCGTTGGAGCGTTGGTCTGGTTCGAAAGCTAGTGACTATGAGTCGCTTTAGATATTTGGGTGTCCTACTTATTACCATGTCAGTGATGGTAAATTGAATCCGAGGGCGAGGAAAGCAGTCTTTGTGGGATTTAGAGATGGAGTTAAAGGCTTCAAATTATGGGATCCACATGACAAGAAGATAGTTATTAGCAGAGATGTCACATTCGATGAGGCGTATATGATGAGACCACAAGTCCCTCAGCAGGTGGAGGGAGATCAGACAGTTAGGATATCACAGCAGGTGGAGGATGATGTTATTCCACTCACTCCAGAGAGCATTGTATTCATCGAGGCTCCTACAGAGGTGACACTAGAAGGAGATGGGATGACAGCCGGGCATTTAGAGGATACAGTGGATGTTGAGACTCAGGAACATGGTCATGTTCAGGAGTCTATTGTAGCTAATAGACCAAGAAGAAACATTCGTCGGCCAGCTAGATATGACGATGCCATGGTTGCATATGCTTTATCAGTAGAAATCATTGATAATTTGGTTCCTTCTACATTCAAGGAAGCAGAGTCAAGCTCTGATTCGATTAGGTGGAGGGAAGCCATGGAGGAGGAGATGCATTCTCTTCATAAGAACGACACTTGGGAGCTTGTAAAGCTACCGAATGGTAAGAAGGCTATTGGATGCAAGTGGATATATGCAAAGAAAGAGGGATCTTCTATTGGGGAAATTAGATTCAAAGTCAGATTGGTTGCCAAGGGATATGCACAGCTAGAGGGCATTGATTACAACGAGGTATTTTTACTTGTTGTGAAACATTCGTCGATTCGTATTTTATTGCCATTGGTGGCACAGCTGGATTTGGATTTGGTCCAGATGGATATGAAAACAACCTTTTTACATGGAGATTTAGAAGAGGAGATCTACATGACACAACCTATGGGATTTAAAGTTGTAGGAAAGGAGGAATTAGTGTGCAAGCTGAAGAAGTCTCTTTACGGATTGAAGCAATCACCACGACAATGGTACAAGAGATTCGACGGATTTATGATTAGCCGAGGGTACACGAGGAGCCCATATGACCCGTGTGTTTACATGTACAAGCTACAGAATGGTGAGTATATTTATTTGCTATTATATATTGACGATATGCTCATAGCTTCCAGGAATACTTCAGTTATTAGAAAGTTAAAAAAGAAGCTGTCATCCGAATTTGAGATGAAGGACCTTGGAGAAGCAAAGAAGATGTTGGGTATGGAGATTGAAAGAGACAGGGTGAAGGGGAGGTTGAAGTTGACACAGAGGAGTTACTTGCAGAAGATGCTGAAGAAATTCAGTTATGATGGCAATGCCAAGGCGATGAGTACTCCATTAGCTCCCCACTTTAAGCTATCAGCTAAGATGTCACATGTTTCAGTTGAGGACTATGAATACATGTTTAAAGTTCTATATGCCAATGTTGTGGGTAGCTTGATGTATGCGATGGTGTGTACAAGGCTAGATTTATCACAGGCCGTGAGCATGGTATCGAGATACATGCACGATCCCAGGAAGGGTCATTGGGAGGCCGTGAAGTGGATTCTACGGTATGTTCGAGGCACCGTAGATGTTGGTTTGGTATTCCAGAAGGATGAGAAGAATGGGCAGGATTGTATTGGTTACGTGGATTCAGATTATGCTGGAGATCTTGACAAGCGTCGGTCTACTAGCGGATATGTGTTTATACTAGCAGGAGCACCGGTATGTTGGAGATGCACACTTCAGTCTACAGTGGCTCTCTCCACTACGGAGGCAGAGTATATGGCGTTGACTGAAGCTGTGAAGGAGGCTTTGTGGTTACAGGGATTATTAGAGAACTTGGGGATTGCACAGGAGACCCTTCGGGTATATTATGATAGCATGTCAGCTATCTATTTGACGAAGAACTAGGTTTATCATGCACGCACGAAGCACATCGATGTCAGATTCTACTTTGTTCGTGACGTTTTGGATGATGGAGACGTCAAGTTGGAGAAGATCCACACGAAGGACAACCCTGTGGATATGTTGACCAAAGTTATTTCAAGAATGAAGTTTGGTCATTATTTGGAGCTTTTGAACATTCTTCGGTATTGAGGCCTTTAGAGGCCATTTGGGTGAACTACGTGAGGCTTGATTCCTTAGGCAAGATGATACGTAGACAGTTATGTTTGATGCAGCTAGTTCGGATTAGCTAATTTTGATGGCGGTGAGATTGTTTGGACTCTCGTTTGGGTTCCCGACTTGTTGTGGATTGAGTCCGTTATCGTGAATTAACTTCACAACGTACTAGACACAACAAGTGGGACATTTGGTTGTTTTGGTATCAGCTCAGTTTTTTGGAAGAAACTTCGTCGAGGTAGAGAACTGTGAAAAACGGGCCCACCCACGTGTGCTGAGTCCAGTGGAAGACAAGGCAAGCATGCGTAGAGTCCAACGGACAAAAACAAAGTGAACGTGGGTTTCGTACTCGCACGTGGGGGCCACAAGCTTATGGGTTTTCCACTTGTTTCCTGGACATTTAATGGCCCACCTGATACCCCTTTGTGTTATATATATAGCACAAAGAGTTCATAGGGTTGTGTGAAAAGTGTAAGGGGGAGAAATTGCAGCTGTGCAAGGTGTGCAGGAGTAGAAAAAAAAACGACGGCTGATTCTTTTCTCTTTTGGTAGCGCGCAGTGTAAGGACCGTGAAATTTTGATATTAATTAAAATAATTTTCTAGTATTTTAAAAATATTTAATTATTATTTATAAACAAGTATTTGTATTTTTCTCGATTTTATACAATTTTCTATGATTTAAAAATCTGATTATATATTTATTTAAATGATTTTGATATTTATAAATTTATTTTGTATAGTAAAAATTTCTAGAATTAATTTGTTGTGTTATCGGTACTATTACATATTATTTTAAATAATATGTTGTACTATTAATATTATTATGTAATATTATGTATAATACTTTGTATTATTAATTACGTATTATTTGTATAATTAGTTATATTATTTCTATCGTTACATATTATCTGTCGTATTAGTATAACTAATACGTTTTACTGTGTATATAATTATCCCATAATTATTTGATTTTAAATGTAAGTAAATATATTTTTATTATTAATTATTCTTGTTTAATTATACAATATGGGTATATTTCGACTATTTCGTTTCAACTGTTGTATTAGCACAACGTGTACGTTTTTAATTGTAGAAAATTATTCCATACTTAATTTGATTTTTAAATACCAGTAGATATTTATTTTTAATTATTTTCGTTTTAAAATAATTAACCCTAACCCTAAATTTTCATATATAAATAAAACCCCTCTCTTTCTCCCTCTCGTGTTCACGCCGCCACACCCCACGTCCTCTCTTTTCTCTCTCTCCCCTGCACACGATCTCCAGACCCACCGCCGGCCTCAGACCGCCGCTCGCCTCTGTCCCCGACGAACTCGGCCGCCGACCCCCTCTGCCTGGCCGCCTCCGACCGCCTGAGCGCCGCCGAGCCCGACAGCGAGTGACCCGCTGTTCGCCTTAGTCCGCCGCCGCGGCCAAGCCTCTCTCCCCGTCGAGATCCGCATCGTTGCCCTTCACGCCGCTGTCCCCGCCGACATCCCGACGACCCGCTGCCACGTCGCTACCTCTCACCGGAACTCTTCCCGAGTTCGTCGCCGCTCTCCTCCGTGTCCGATCCGATCCGCCGTAGTCTTGTCGATCCGTTCGACGAAAACCCCGAGGCAAGATCCCTCTTGCACGTTGTCTTGTTAATTTAATTATGAATTTATTACGTATGTGCGTAAATTAGTTGTGTTGATATGATATTAACTATGTGGATGTTAGAATTTTACGGTGAATATATTCTGCAAAACGATGAATAAGTATGTCAAAAATATAGTTTATGGTTAATTTCATATTGTTTGGAAGGAAGAATATATTTATAGAGTAATTTTAGAATTGTTTATAATGAGGAAAATATTTTAAAAAGAATTATTTTGAGAAAATAATTTATCTAGGATAAGGAGTAATTTTTTTGAATAATTGTTATGACTGAAAGGATTTTATTTTAAGAAAAAGAGTATTTTAGATTATTTTATAAAATATCATAGAAATCATTTATAAAATTAAAAGTATTACTGTTTATAAAGGATAATAAAATATATTTTAAGAAGGTTATTCTAAAATTTTATAATGAGAGATAATTTTTAAAGGAAATTATTCTTGGAATTAATAAAGGAGATAATTTTTAAAGTAAATTATTCTTGGACTTTTACAATGGTAGTTTCATCTTACATTGTTCTTGCATGTGATCACGACCCCCTGTTCACACTTTATGACTTTGACGCTTAGCGTGATTACGTTTATTATTCCATGTTAAGAATCATGAGAAGTACCTGACTATAGTGACCTGTATGACACAGTTGGGATCTAGAACCTCGTGTATAGTTGACTTGGAATTACGAGAATTAAGGTGAGAAGTCTTGGTCCATGTGAGCGGTTGTGATTGTTGATGTATTTTCCAGGCTCGCGCCAGTGCCTTGTTTC
>BQKN01001085.1:474602-494095 GCA_022839385.1 Asparagus kiusianus | reverse complement strand
GGGGGCAGCAGGATGGTTGTGAGAAAAAAAGAAGTTCAGAGAGGTATGTGCAAAATCCTCTAAAAGTTGAATGGGTTTTGTGAAATTAACCTTTTTCGGAAGAGTTCAAAATTGGAAGATTGAAAAACTATTAAATATTCAGAGTAAAGATTCTATCAGAACACCATGTAAAAAGGTAACCATTCACGGTGGTTTAATGATTAGTTTCATAATTCTAACCATCCTACCAATTATGTAAATCACCCTAGTCTAGTCCTATAGGGTGGTTTTGATAGGACCCCTAAAGTCATATGTATAAAGATAAAAAAAGGCAACTTGAAGCGCGTGGCATGAGCTGTACAAAATTCTTGACAGTCTATGTATACAACTATATATGGTAAGTACGCCAATGCCAAAAGAATAAGCAAAAAATAGCAGGAATATATGTACTACACGGTAAGTAGGCTACAATTATGGAGAAGAAGTTTTCAAGGAAAAAAACAATTAGGAAACAAGTTGGTCGAAATCTAGCACGATTTCAATCAGCAGCCGGAATTTGAATCCCTAAATTAACTAGGAACTGCATTCAAAATCAAGCCCGATAAAAGTCTATTATATATGACTTCACCCATAAAAAAAGCTGGAAACAAGCAAGTTTTTAATCAACTAGGAATCAGGATTCCAAATGCTACGTCCATTAGGATCCTTTGGCTTCGTATAAACTTCATATATTAACCACCCAATCCTACAACACAAAACATATTTAGTTGACAAATATATAGCCGAAAAAGTTCAAAACCGAAATCCAGCCCGCTCTTTGTCTTAAATCCAATGGAAGCACTCAGAAACATCGAAAACCAGCAGTCAACGTACGGTTGTAAGCGCTGCGGCGAAAAATTCAGTAGCGGGCAGGCACTCGGAGGGCACCAGAAGAAGCACAGAGTCGAGGATCAAGATGCAGCAGCAGCAGGAGCGAGGGTCGCGTTCAGTACGTGCAATGGACAACCTGTACTAATCAACTCGTCACAACAACAAATACAACAAGAGGACTTTGAAAACCTGCACCAAGAGGGTCCAAATGGCATCTGCCTCTTCTGCTTGAAACGGGCACCGCTGAAACTGCACTTTGATCGTTCGAGGATCCTCGCGTCCGCAATCAAAAAGGCGAGAAAAGGAAAATTGGGGGTGAAACGGGGTGGTAGTCCTCCTGCAGAGAGGAGTTTAAACATTATGGCGAATGCTAGCAGCAGCACTATTAGTGCAGGGACTAAGAAGAAAAGGGCAGTTTCAGTTGTTGAAGCAGAAAGCGGTGACAAAAAGGAGGTTGATTTAACTCTGAGATTATGGCCGGTGGGATATAACTGATGTTTGGTCACTATTTTTTCCCCGCCTTACTTTTTGGCAATTTTCCTCTTATCGTAGATTGTTTCAGAGGAAATTATTTGAGCTAAATTGAACTTCTATATATGTTTTTAGTATTTGTACTTCTTCATTGATTTATGGAACAAAAGAGTTTTGCTGGTCTACGAGCATGGGTTACCTATACAGTAACATTTGAGTTTTATTATATGCGTTGTTTTATAATCTGTTGCCTGGATTTGTCATGTCAAAGATAAATACATATTACATATACAGTAACATTTGAGTTTGTACTTATTCATTTACTTTTGTTGTCTGTCTTCTGGGCTGAATACAAGGAATGTTCTAAAACTAACACACATTTCAGCTAAAAATTGTCGAACATACCCTGTTTGCGGGAAACACTAACACACCCTGTTTGCGGTAACATGGAAATTTTGAGAGATTTTTGAATGAAGTCATTTTGGAGGACGTATTTCAAATTATCTATGTTTTTAAGAACTAGACTAATAATAAATAGCTTGTAACCCCTTATGAAATACGTTAATCGATGGCAGTTATTTCTCTCGTACCATGGGGTTTTTAGCCACTGATAACCCTAAAGCTACTTTATTATACGTACACCATATCTGACTGATTAATGACACATTAAAACTCGGTTAGAACTATCACTCGCATAATACATGATCAACTTTTATGTTTAATTTCAAAAAGTTATCTTTAACTATTTTAATTCCGCAAAACTCTCTCACTTCTAGGGGTTATGGATATAAACCCTTGAACTTCTTTTATTCCACTGAATCCCTTGAACTTTTTTTTTTCATTTAAACTAACCAGATTAACATTGTCAAATCTAGTGTGTAATGTGGAGCGCATGACCAAAAAAACTTGAAAATACCATTAGTCGTCAAAAAATTGATGGAAATGATAAAAAGGATGAAAAGGTGATTTTTTTAGGACTAGCTAGGAGACATTTTGATTTTGGTCAAATCAGGGCACACGACACACATTAGACCTGATGATGTTAATTTAGGGATTAAAGTGTGAAATTCTCAAGGATTTTAGTGGAATAAAAGTTGTTACAGAGTTGTATGTGAACCCCATCATCAAGGTTTAGGTGGTTTTGCGGAGTTGTGATAGTTAAAGGGTTCATCTGCAAAGCCCCAAAGTTTGGGGCGTTTTCTGCAACTACCTAAGCTTTCTTTTCGAAAAAAATAGGGGAAGGGAGAAGCACGTTGTGTTTGCTAAAAAGCGAGTAATATTGATGCTCATGATTACAAGTACGTACGGTGAGTACGACTGCAATAATGGCAAAGTAGTAGCGAAAATATTAGGAAAGTATACGTAGCAAGTAGGCTACAAACATGGAGGAGTATATTAGGAAACGCGTTAGTCGAGATCTGAGACGATTTCAATCTCAGCAGTCAAAATAATTAAGTCCTTGATCAACTAGCTAGAAAACTGGGATTCCAAATCCTACTCCCAACACAAGTCTTCACATTCATCCGCACTTATAAATTAGCCTCCCAATCCGACAGCACGAAAACATACATAACCGAAAATTACCAAACTTGTCCCTCTCTAAAATCCCATGGAAGCACTGATGAGAAACATGGAAAACCAGCGGCCGACGTACGGTTGTAAGCGCTGCGGCGAAAAGTTCAGTAGCGGGCAGGCGCTCGGAGGGCACCAGACGAAGCACAGGGTCGAGGATCAAGCAGCAGCAGCAGCGAGGGAAGCGTTCAGTACGCGCAGTGAACAACCTGTACTAACCATCAACTCATCACGACGACAAATACAAGAAGAAGAACTTGGAAACCTGCACCAACAGGGTCCAAGCGGTGTCTGCCTCTTCTGCTTGAAACGGGCACATCTGAAACTGCACTTCGATAGCTCGGGGATCCTTGCGGCGTCCGCGATCAAAAAGGTGCGGCGAGGAAAACTGGCGGTGAAGCGAGGTGGTGGTCCTTTCGAAGAGAGGAGTTTAAACAGTAGTACGGCGATTGCTAGCTGCAGCACTGGTGAAGCTCCGGGGACAAATGAGAAGAAGGCGGTTTCAGTTGAAGAGGGAAGTGGTGGCAAAGGGGAGGTTGATCTTACTTTTAGATTGTGGCCAGTAGGATATAATTGATGTTTAGACGTTACTGCTTTTGGGCATTTTCCCTCTTATTTTGGTTTTGTTTTAGAGGAAATTTGAGCTCGACTAAACCATCGTGTTTTGCTACGCTTTTTCGTTTTTTCCCCTTCCTTTTTCGCTTGGATTTGTAATTATTTATTGATCTATGGAGCAAATTAAGTAGTTTTGTTGCTCTCCAATGATAGATTTCTTCTACTCTGAAATGTTTTGTGTTAAATCGATAACTTTCTGGTCTGTAATTTTTTGCTTGTGATTGTCGTTGACTTTTTCCCCTAGGAACCGCCTTTAAAATAAGGTGATTATACGAAAATCAACTTTCATTTTTAATTTATACAGAAACCACAATGGGGGTTTTGTTGCAATCAACCACTACTTGCTCGTAAAAATTCACTAAAAACCTAAAGTTATCCTTTGAAAACTCACATTCAAGGCACATGACTTATTTTTTATATTTAGGTTTTGTTAGGATTACAACTCATGTATTTTGAACTTGAAGTTTTTACTGTTATTTACGATTTTTTAGCGAAAATTTGAATAGGAGGTGGTTGATTTCAAAACAAATACACTTTCAAGATGGTTTATGTATAAATTGAAAATAAAATATGATTTTCACATAATTACACTGTTTTTAAAGTGGGTTCTAAGGAAACACCCAAAATATAACTCATGTACACAGTAGCTTCTAGGTTTTGCATGAGTTTGAACAAACTACAAGTAAGCGGTAAACCACGAACCTAATTTTGATATTCTCCACTGTTAAAAAAATAGAAAACCACGAACTGTCAACTAATTAGGGGATGATAGTGGATGGTTTTGTTTTTTACTTTTATTTTTTTGTAAAATATAATACTTACCATACTTTTATGAATTGCATTAATTTCTAGTTTGCAATTCAGAAGATGAATCATAACAATCTATTCAACAATCATTAGTAGAAAAACACCATTGGTGACAGATCATCAATGAAGGGCTACCAATCCATTGCTAGTGTTGACATTGGTGATGGGTAATGGGCTGTCACCGATGGCCCGTTATCAATGTGCATATTAATTGACGACGGGGTAAGACGTTGCCAATATTTTCTATCATTTTTGTACATAAGCGGCGGGAGTTCCATCTCCTTTGTTGGTGGGCCCCAAAAATAGCCTCTTAATTCTTTTATAGTAGAAAAGATCTATGAGTCTTACACTAGCTTAATATCCAATTCATGCGGTACTAAAATTTTGGAAAATAAAAATAATTAACTAACAATTATTTGCAAATAAGTCCACCACCCCACCCCCCCCCCAAAAAAAAATATTAGAGAGAATGAAAATGGAATATTTTAGGCTCCAGGTGAGTTTTTACCATTAGGTTAATGTGATAACAATTTTTGGTGTTTCCATAGAAAAACGAAGCAGCGGAAGGTTTGGTGGAGAACACCCTATGGCCTCGTTTGGCAAAGGGTTAAGGAAGAGGGGTTAAAGAGAAGGATTAATGTATTTAGCCCATTCGATAATTTGAAGGATTAAATTATTAACCCGTTAAATAAGTTTTATTTTAGCCCTTGTAATCAGTTTTAGTGTTTGGGAATAACAATGATTGTGACTATTTTTTTTATAATTAGAAGGGTTAACTCTTAATCCTTTGAAATAGGAGTATTAGTAAACCCTTCATTTTGAGGGGTTAACTCATTTTAATCCATCTAGAGGGGTTAGCTTAACCCTTCTATATTTTTTATGTTTGGCAAATTATGAATGGTTAACTCACTTTAACCATTGTATAGATTTTTTATGTTTGGCGGGTTAAGAAGGAGTTAAGTCGTCTTAACCTCTCACTTAACCCTTTGCCAAACGGTACCTAAAGTATTGAGAAATTCTACGAGATTTATCTTATTTTTCTTTCAATTCAGTGTTACTAATTTGTGCAAAGATAATGTGGATGTATATGTTAGGGTTAATGGGTATACATTGTCACCTCATCTAACAAAATAAATTATCAAAAAGTAGAAGTGGAGATTGTTGATGTTAAGTGATCACACGGTTAATATGTATCCGTATTTGGATAAGTTTGTTGAGGATTGATGAGGAGACCGCTTTCTCCCCTAACTTTATATCTGGTTCTTGAGCTGGGTATCTGAAAATTCTGCATGTGTAGAAATTCGTGAAAGGATGAGGTTTGATTCTCCGGTAGTACCTCCTACAATCAAGTTAGCTGATGAACTTGAGTGGGGTAAAATAAGAACTATGAGAGTTCTTATGTGTGTGCAGTATGATTTAAAAATTAGAGAATTTGGATCAAAATCTAGAAATTCGGATCCCGCCCAAGTTGAAATAGTACATATATTTATACCTTGGATAAAATGGTAGATTGGTCATTTCGGCCGAGCACTGAGAGGCGGTGGTGAAGTGTGGGCTGGCGGTCGCGTCAGCATTTGCTTTATAGTTGTCGGCTGGTGATTAGGGGTAGGATCACTTTAACATTAAATAAGAAGTGAGTGGTGGCATGATGGTGCCCCACGTGATCCGATGGGTCATGAAGACTATCGAGTCTAGAGTCATGATGGTACCTACTAAACATTAAATGTGATGTTGACACGTTACCAGAGAGGGAAGCTAGAGACAAAAATAATCCTTTAACTTCGTCGAGAAGTAACGACTTTCGAGTCATCATCGTGAGGCGTTTGAATAAATGGTTGAGTGGACTTCTGGCAAGTCATCTTTGAGAAGAAGGTCGACTAGTACGGCCTTTCAAGTCGGCATGAAGGAGTATTGACTCGACGAGTTGGCTAAGTTAGAATCATTGCTAGGTGTAGGCCGCCAAGTTGATTGGGGTGTTGTATGTGGAAATACACCTATCCAGTGTGTTGGCCTTTTTTTATGATGTTTTAACAAATAATTTACTACTAATGTTGTTTGTCTAGTGTTTGTGTTTTCTTGTTTATTGTAGATAAACAATAAGTTGAAGGATGGATGGAACAAAGCTTTCACGATCATATCCATTAAAGGATGGAAGGAATATCGGAGTGAAGCCATTGCAATTCAAGTCAACTATTCAAGTTCAAGCTTCATCCGCAAAGTTTACCAAGACGAGCTAAAATTGAAGATCAAGATAGCTTGAGTATAGTTTTTATAGTTTAGGAGTTTATACTTTGTGTGTAGATACTTTAAGCTCAATATCATATACACACATTTTTATTGGTTTCTATGTATATATATAATTATATATATACATACATGTTTTGGTTTTCAAGTTTATACAAAAATGAATTTGTGAAAATATTATGTTATTTGTTTATGGACTTAACAATCATAATATACATCTTTTATTTTCATGACAAAAACATGTGTTTTGTATTTTCATGTTTTGGACTAGTTTTGAAAAGTAATGAGATTTTACAAATGAAAAGTGAAAATTCAAAAATACTTTTTGTAACATGTTTATTATCATGTTTACAATCATTTTCTAAAGTTTTACATTTTATGAATTTATTTGCTATTTGTAAAGGACATTTAAAAATTAGTTTTATTATTCAAATCAGGCTGATAATGTGTTATCAGTCGACTGATGCAAGTGTTCAGTCGACTGATGAAAAAGCCTGAAGTAGTCAAAAGTTTTTGTTTTTCTATCGGTCGACTGATCAGTCGACTGATGAGGTCTTCAGTCGACTGATGAAGTCCTTTAGTCGACCGATGATGTGTTGTTGGCCTATAACGGTCATCCCATCAGTCGACTGATGAACAGTATCAGTCGACTGATGCTGTATCAGATAGTTTTTTATTTTTGTTATTTTTGTCTTTTCGCTGGGTTTTGTTGGTTTCTTCTTGGCTTTGGGGTTTTCTATAAATACCCCCACATATCCTCAGTTCTATAATTAACCAAGAAAATTTGTTTAAACAAATTTTGAGAGAGTTTTAGTGTGTTTTAAGTTTCCTTTAAGTTTGTGTTTACAAGATTAGTTTGTGAAGAAACTTTCACAAGAGCTAGAGGAGATCATTTTTGTTGTTTGAACTTCAACTCTTCTCTCTCTCTCTCCCTCTTGTTATCTATAGAGAAGTTTTTCTAAATTCAATCTAGCTTTACATTTACAATTGTTTGATTATTATTTTATTAAGATAGAGTTTATATTGAGTTTAGTTTTGATTTGATTATACTCTTTGTTACACACAACCACTTGAGCTTTAGTATTTTCATACATTATATAATTGGGGTTGTGAGAGTTTTAACATTGAGAGTGAGCTTATATTGTGTTCTCATTCATTATTAGAGAACAATCATTTGTTGTATCAAGCTTTAATTATGAGATCACTTTGTAATATACTTGTATACCGAGAGGAGTGTGTGGTCAGAGACGGGGTCGTCCCAAGAGGAGTGGGGTAGGTTGTAATGCCTAGAGGTAAGTTGTAATTCCTAACACTTGAGAGAGACACGGGATAGAGACCAACACTTGAGGTGGTAGTTAGTGTAGTTATATTGTGAGTGTTGTAAAGTTTTCAGTGAACTAGAAAACTGAGTGTGTTATTATGAACATTTATCGGTGAGCGTTGAAAATCGATTGTGAACGTTTTCGAGTGAGTGTTGAAAATCCAGGTGTGATAGTGGATTTTTCCCCGTGAGTGGGGAGCGGAGACGTAGGACGGAAGGTCCGAACTCCATGATCATATTGCTTGTTTATGTTTGCATTGGCGCACTTATTTTTATGTTCATCTTATATCGCCTATTGCATCTTGTTTATTGTCCACTATTTTGTTTATCCTTTTTCATATTATATATCCTTGTTGCATTTAATTTGCTAGGATATCACATTAATAAGTTTTAATTGGTATTAAATCAGATTAGATTAGCATAAACCCTATTCACCCCCCTCTAGGATCTTTCAATTAGTATCAGAGCTTAGTGCTCATTGATTTAAGGTTTAACCACCTTGAGTTAAAGTTCCTTGTTCTTATATTTGTGCTAATCTAATTTTGAGATTCATTTTCATCTTGCTTACATATTTTTATAATTATGGATATGAATGATACACCTAGCTTAGGTTATGTTATTAATGTTGCTCCTTCATTCAATGATTTCCCCTATGCTCAATGGTGTTTTAGATTTAAATATTTATTAGATCTAAAAATATTGAATTATGGAAAGTCATTGATCAAGCTCATATTATACCCACTTCGGAGAAATCCAAGTGGAGTAAAAATAATCATAAGATGTTTACAATGAATAAGCTATTGTTAGAATTTTTTCGTAACGCTTTTGATTCATCTTTTTTTAACAAGCTTGATTCATTTGATAGTACTTACAAATTATGAAAAATTTGTAATGACCGTGAATTTTGATATTAGTTAAATAATTTTTTAGGTATTTTAAAATATTTAATTATTATTTTTAAAAGAGTATTTGTATTTTTCTCGATTTTCTAGAATTTTCTACGATTTAAAAGTTCAAATTTTTTATTTATTTAAATAATTTTGATATTTATAAATTAACTTAGTGCAGTAAAATTTTTTGGAATTAATCCGTTATGTTATTGATACTATTATGTATCATTTTAAATAATATATTGTATTTTTATTATTATTACATATTATTTCGTATAATACGTTGTATTATTAATTAAGTATTATTTGTATAATTTATTGTATTATTTCTACAACTGCATAATATCTGTTGTATTAGTATAATTGGTATGTTTTATTGTATAGATAAATTTCCCATAATTATTTATTTTTAAATATAAGTAATTTTTTATTAATTATTCTCGTTTAATTGTATAATTAGTTGTATTATTTCTACTATTACATATTATTGGTTGTATTAGAACAACTGGTACGTTTTATTATATTGATAATTCTCTTGTAACTATTTGATTTTAAATATAAGTAATTATATTTTTTATTAATTATTCTCATTTAATTGTATAATTAGTTGTATTATTTCTACTATTGCATATTATCTGTCATATTAGCATAACTGGTACGTTTTAATGTGTAGATAATTTTTACATAATTATTTAATTTATTTTATAATTAATATTATTTTTATTTATTTTTTCAAAATCCTAACCCTATGTATTTATATTTTTCCTTTTCTTTTTCCTCTTCTCTCCTGTTCACGTTCACGCCGCCCCTTCTTCTTTCTCTCTCGTTCTCTCTCCTCTCCTCTTTGTTTTCACGCCAGCCCACCTCTCTTCTCTCTCTCCTCTCCCCCGTTCTCTCTCCCCGAACCTCAAGCACCGTCGCCTCATCCAAGCTCCGAGCCCGCCGCCACCATCAACTTCGGTCTCCTCCACCTACTCAACCATCCGCCCAGAGCCCCGACGCCTCCTCTAGCCCCTACACTGCTCCTCTCGTGCCTTCACCCTCTCCCGTCTTCGACGACAGTCACCGTCAGCCACCAAGGTCCGCCGCCCGAGCTCTCCGCCATCCAGACTCGACTTCATCTCCAAATCCTCCGCTCGACGAACCCCTTGTCCCCGAGCTCCACCACAACCCCGACCCCCTACAGTCGCACCCCGACCTCATCTTCAAACCGTCGCTCAGCCCGCCTCCTCGCCAACCACCTCCAGCACCGCCTCCCTCACAGCCAGCCACGCCGCCTCCTTCGACGTCGCCTATACCTTCACCGTCGAGCCCGCCGCCACCCGACGTCGTGGCCATCGCGTCAACAACCCTCCTCCTCTTCAAAGCCATGCCGCTGCCCTCATCACCGTCACGCCACTAGCAATGACACTGGCCGCCACAACCACCTCCAGTAGTCCCTCAACTATGCTCCGACAGCCCCCATCACCCGCCAACACCCCCTGCTTGTAGCTTGACCGTCGAGCCCTAAATCTGACGAACCTTGCCACCCCATTCAGATCTGCCGCGCCGACAGCCCCCTCTCAAGCCGCCCTGCACCTCTGCCTTGAGCCAACGCCCTCCGATTAGATCCAACCAGATTCGCCCACCACAACGCCATTGTACACCACCTGTTCGACCATATGTCAACGCACATCCAGTTGCAGAACCGCCCCCTTCTAGCCGCCAGCGAGCCCGTCGGAGCCTCGAGACATTCCAACGACACCCGAGGCAAGAACCCTTTCTCTTTGACTCGACGTTTTAATTTTTAGATCTATTATGAATTAATCATATGCTTGAACTAGACTATGATTTAATTATGTTGTAGTATGAATATTGTGATATTATGCGTGGATTTGTTATTGAAGGGTATTAAAGAATTTATTTAAAGGAATTCATTTTGTAAAAAGGGTTGGTTTTATAATAAATATGATAAGTAATATTTTTAGATTAGTTATAATATTTTAAAAGATTTATTTATGGCAACGAAATCATTTGAGGAAAATTATGATAAATTATAAGAAGTTATTTTAAAAAAAGAATTGTTTTTATTATAAAAATAAATATTTAAAAGAATTTATTTTGCAAAAGAATTATTTATTTTGAATTAATTTAGTTTATGATCGTGTGATTGATGGTTGTTGACCGCGACATTTTATGTGCAATTCATTTGCTGATTTCATGTTTCTTATTTCAGTTACGTGATATACCATGTTCTAATTGCATAGAATTAACTGCATTCATTATTCCATCTTGTGATTAAGAACCGTTAGTAGTTCATGACTTAGGGGCCTCGTGCGTCATAAATATACCTAGTGACATATGTGGGTGTGTTGTCTGAATTTAGGCGGTGAACGAGAGATAATGTGGATTATGTTTGACTTAGAAAAACGAGAAGAGCTGGGATGGGGAAATCTTTGTTCATGTGATCGGATGTGACTGTTGATGTATCTTCCAGGCTCGCGCCAATGAATTTGTGTAGTCACTGGGGTTGGCTTGTTGGGTTAAAGTGAATTCGTGTAGTCACCTTAGTCTGTGACCTGTTTCGTCACCTGAGCTTTGCCTGAGTTCGAACCAGGCCGAGATCGGATCACGTGTAGTCCTCTGACCGATTCGTGTAGCGGTATTGGATGCGCATAGAGGATTTTTGAACAGTCAGTTATCGGGTGATATGAAGTTGATTTTATTTGAGACGTGGACCAGTGAGTTTTAGGATGGCTAGTACTCGACCCAGTTACAGTGTGCAGTTAGTCTTATGATATCATGTTTTAGTTTCGCATATTGATTTTGTTAGATTTTCAGTTGCACGTCCTTTTGTCATTTCTGTTATCGTATCATTTTTAGCTTGGGTTTTTGTTCGTTCTATTTGTTTTGTGGGATCTTGCCGTGTTCCATGTACGCTGACGTACACCTGTTTTCTCTGGTGTACGTCAGACTTAGAGGAAGAATAGGTCCAACTTGAAGATATGTCAGAGCCCAAGTATTCTCAGCAGGAGTGCTTTGCAGACAGAGCAGAAGAAAAAGTCAAAGCCTAGTCTTTTCTTTTATTATTTGCTGGTCCTTGTTTACTTTTGAAGTATTTCCTTTCTTTTCTGTTGAACAATGTATTCTATATTTCTTCAGTTTTCAGTTGTTCAATTTTGTATAAGGGCATGTTGATCCGGATATTATGTCTTGGATGATATTTATTTATGATATGTATTATTTTATTCTGTGTTGTTCATTATATTCTCGTTATCTGTGATCGGAGACCTGTGATTTTGCATTGCATTTATTTCTTGACGATTAGTGTATTAGATTGAGGAGAAATGTTTATTTTTATTTATTTTCCTTAATCTAATACATCGCGGGCTTGTTCACGTTCCGATTCCTGGGTATTTTGGGAAGCGAGGCATGACAAAATTCATAGAAGCATATCAATGAAACTTGGAGGCAACCTAACAAGCTTTGGCAGCTTCCTCTTCAAGTTCATGTGGAGCCTCATCGTGCACATGGCCACTAAGCGATGGCCCTAGTATGGTAAGCGATTCCGATTCCGAAAGTGAATTAACTATTGATGAACTTGCATGTGCCTATGAGAAATTAATGCATACCTATAAGAATTTGCATAATAATTTTATTGATTTAAAAAGCAAGTATGTTAGTTTAAAATCCGATCATGAGTTGTTAGGTTCCAAATTTGATATCATTGCTAAAGAGAATGTTGCACTTAAAAAAATAATGCTATGTTAAATTTGGAAAATAAAAAATTGACCTCATCCATTGCTATTTTAACTCATGAAAAAGAAAATGTCATGATAGAAGTAGAAACAATTAGAAATGAGTTTAATTCATTTAAAAATGATCATGTTTCATCTACTTCTATTTCTAATGCATTTGTGCAAAATGATGAGTTGAATCTTATTAAGGAACGCATGTTATCTTTAGATTCAACCTTTAATTCATGCATTGTTAATCATAAGAAGCTTGTGGATATGTGTGCCAAGTCTAAGTCAAAATCATCCACTCATTATGCACACATATATAGAAAAGTTTACAAATGTTCTATTTGCGGCCGAAAAGACCACCTTGCTAAATTTTACTATGATGCACAAAAACCTACAATGAATAATCATAATTGTGCATCCCATCAAGTTTCTTAATCACATGTACACACACATGCACCTATTACTCATCATAAGCATGCTCATATGTATAGATGTGATTATTATGGTAGATTTGGTCATTTGGCCAAATTTAGTTTTGATATGAAGAGAGTTTCTCATTTGCAAAACAATTTAAAAGAAAAACCTATTTTTCCAAATGATTTCCGTGCACCACCACTTGGTCATAACAAATCATTAAAACCTTTTCATTGTACTTATTGCAATCGTAAAGGTCATGTCTCTAAACAATCCGGTACCAAGAATGCATGGGTGCCAAAATCTTTTTAAACCAATATTTTTATTGTTTTTTATTTTTTTATTTCTTGGTTTTGAAAAACATGTCTTTGAAATATTTTTTGAAATTAAAACAAATTTTATGTCAAGACTTTGTTTTTCATTTTGGTTTTGATTGTCATGAGAGGTTTGTGTTTGATCAACCCCCGGATTTATTGTGTGTTTATTTCCAAAATCGTGTTTACCGGGTACTACATGTTTATATGGGTTGGTATAAGCTTAAGAGCTTGATATGATTGCCTCTCTTGCCTTTTCTTTGTCAAAAATAAAATCAATTTATCTTTATGGATTTAAATATTGATTTATGATTTCAGTTGAGTGATTTGTTTTCATTTGAAAACTTTTTTTCATGATTCTAAGACTGCCCCTGCACCCCTTCCCTCAAACAAGTATTCACGACATTAGAAGTTTCGCTAGCACAGACGAAACCGAACACCATTGCTATCTTGGTGGGGTTCGTGGTGATCTTTCACTAGCTAGCTGGGGATAAAACCCTCCTTGCATGTCTTTGGCTGGTTGGTGGTCATGAAGGTGAACCAGAATTAGCCTCACTTCCACTTTCAGATGGTGGGGAAGTTCAGGTTCGTCACCGGCCTTCCTGATTCCCACAAGGACTAGAAGGAAAATTTTGTTTGGGTCATAAGAGATGACCTAGAGTTGGGCTTCTCCGTCTACCCCCGAGAGGAGTGAGCTCGACCAAATCAAGGTGTACGCTAGCTCTCGTCGAGTCAATGATCTGCTCAACAGGTTGGTCTTGTGGGTCGCCGGTGTGTCGGTCATGCCAACTACCGACCAGGATTATGAGAGAGCCTCAACCCTCATCGTAGGGACAGCGGAAGTAGCACTGATGCCTACTATTCCTTTGGCTGCTCCCCAAGAGGAGTCGTTGGCTAGGCCTGCAAAACGTCTTCGTCGAGACATTCCTCCAATAGACGCCGAGGCGGCCGAGGAGGAGCCAACTCCCACCCTTATCCATAGACGGAGACGGAGGGATGTGGAATAGGTATCTCAAGGGGAAGATGAGGAATAGAAAGTACAGGCGGAGGTCGAGATGGCCGAGGCTGACATCATCCATCTGGACGAGTCGTCTTCAGGAGGACCAGCTGAGGCTTCCCAGCAAGAGGGAGCCTAGACTAGAGCTACTGGAGAGGGAGAATCGTTTGGCCACCACCACGAGTCGACTCGTCGGAGGAAGGATCCGGTTGAGGATGAGATGGTGCCTCCTATTGGGCTGGAATATCCCTTTTCCTCATAGGGTTGCCAACTTCGGTGAGGAAGAATTGGAGAAGATGAGGAAGTACCTCATCGAACTCATCGGGTTCGGTGCTCGACATCGATAGGAGCCCGAACCAGAATATCGCTTTGAGTTGGAACGTTGTCTCTATGTCCGGGGAACCGTCCTCGGATCTCACCGGATTTAGTCAAGGGCTGTCGCAAAGTTTTGGCTTCCTCAAGATGAGAAGTATCTGTAAGGCATTCCTGACATTGGTCTCCACCATTGCCTCCGCAGCTACTTTATTCGAGGCGCCTTGGTGGAGAACGAGTAATACGGTCGAATAGAGTGAGTTTGGATAGCATATCTCAAACTCCTTGGGGAGGTTACTTTTCAGAGGGCTGACCGAGAGAATAACTCGAAGCGGTCTGAGAAGACGTCGGCCCCAAGTGCTCCCGAGGTTGACGGGCTCAGACGAGAGCTGTGAGAGAGCCAAAGGAAGGCTAGGAGGATGGAGGAGGCTCTCTGAGAGAGGGACCACACCATGACGCTGGCCGAGATGGAGAAGGAGGTGACGACGTGTGCAAAGTGTCAACTAGACGAGGAGCATGCAACACTCGCCAAGCTCCAATAAGAGGTTGCCCACCTTAAGTCCGAATCTTATCGTCAGGAGATCATCGAGGGATATTGCCAAAGCTTAACTAGAAAAGCTGAAGTGGCGATAGCCTGTAAAGCTGGGCATGACTACCTATCAGCGTAGCTCCTGGCCGAGATGAGGAACCTGCCCGATTGCTTTCCCTATCCTCCTCTTGTTGCCAACTGCTTAGATGAGTTGAAGGAGGTGGAATCACTTGGAAGGGAACTCGATCTCGACAAGGAGGAGGGGGAGTCGGACGAACGAGGACGTTGCTCGACTCCTCCGCCAACTGCTCCTAGCAGCTCCCTGCCTTTGACTCCTGGTGCGGGGATGGACTTCTCTTAGACTCTTAGGAACCTCCAGCCTTTTTGCTTTTGTTGTATATATTGTATACATTGTAACTTGTAAGATTTGTCAATTAATAAAGAAACACTTTTGAACTTGAAATTGCTTTTTTCTATGTCGCACAATCTTAATGTGTTTCTGAATGACTTAGATCCATCATAGACTTGAAAACTTTAACTTCTAACTCGAGAGAACTCATCTTTTGTTGAGAAGACATGTCTCAAACTCGAGTAGCCATCTGATGTTTTAGCTTTTGTCAAGTATACAATCAATTTGGCCGACTGTTCTGCTAGTTGGCGTTTGAACTTCTTAAGGCGAGTGCCTGAGAAATACTCTTGAAGTTAGTTGTTAGCTATCGAGGGTCGACTAGGGCATGGTCAACTACTCATCGAATAAATGTCGTTTAGTGAGTTTCCAAAAGCCTTTATTGGGTAGGTGAAATATCACTATTCGAAACGACATGATGCTTTGTCAGTTATCAGAGAGTAATGATGGCGCTTTGATTTCTGAGTGAAGTGGCATGGAGTAAAGGGGAGTGGTACTTCTAATTTCATGAAAGACATTTGAGATTTCGAGACGAATCTCATTCGTTCATTTTGAAATGAGACAACCATCCAAATAACTCCACGTGTGCATTTTGAATGCTATAAAAAGCTCAGTGAGGGGAGACAAGAACTCTTTACAGAATTCTGTTATAAATCTTCATCGCTTCTCTCTTTAAACTTTCTCAAGTTCTTGCAAATAAACAATCTTCCTTGGCCTCTCAAATCACCGCCGTTGGCCGCAACAAGGAGAGGATCGCTCTCCTCCGGCCGATCCTCTCTAAAGTCTACACTGGGGAGCTCAAAAAATATTATAAGCTCTACAATATCCCAAGGGCTTTCACACTGGCGGTGCCAGATAGAAATGAGCTAGTGTACCACCATGGCAACAATAGGGTGCCGCTGTATTTAGCCCATCTTGACTATGGGCTCCGACTACCGCTCAACCCCTTCATAAGGGGTGCGTGCGTAGCTATGGGGGTTTCCCCTCTCAATTCACCCTAAATGTTATTAGGGTGTTGGTGGGCTTCATCATCATCTACTACCGAGTCGACGTCATGATGACCATGAAACTGCTTGGGCATCTGGTTAGCGTCAAGTCGACGAGGAGGGACTCGCTCTACTTCTTCCACTATAGTGGAAATTTCAAATTTGTGATGGATGTTCTAGATTCTAATAGGGATTGGAAGGAGCACTTTGTATGGGTATTTGTGATGGCGTGCTCGTATGCCCTGACTAGCCCAAAGTGGACAAGGTCACGCTAAGGTCGTGCATCCTTAACCCCGAAGATAGGAGGAAATTAGAGAAGATCCGCTCCTACACCAGGTCTTGGGAGCGAATTAACCTCTTCGACATAGCGTGGGTGGTGCTTGTCTCGATGGCCCCACCCACTAAAGCCAACAAATTCAGGGTGGGTCTATTAGCCCTCCCCCTTGACGAAAGCCACAAGGGGAGGTAAGGGATGAATAGTCGGGCTCTACCACCAGGCCCTAAAAAAGGTTGAGGGGAAATTTCACCCCTAAGGAGACGGCCGGGTTGAAGTTGCAGGCGTTTGTAATCTCTGCATAACTGGTGGGGCAAAAAATAAGGGTCAAGAAGTTGGCGGTCAAAAAGGACCAAGGCCTGAGCAAGCCGTCAAGGCAAGTCCTGGTCGGCTCGGTTGAAGAGCAACAACAGCAGTCGACCGAAGAGCAGTTGCCGCTAGAGGTCGTTATCATTGACGCCCTACCCTTCTTGTGTCTGAGAAGGTAGCCCCAGCAGCTAAAGTTGTAGAAGCTAGGGCCCCTGTCGAAGAAGCAATCGAGCCAACCTCAGGGCTCGAACCATCCCATCGACTACGCAAGGAGCCTATTTGGTCGACAGGAGGTGCTGAGGAACAAGCAGCACCCTCCTGAAGTCTAGGGCAAGCGAGGCTGCCGGGGAGTAGGAAGGCATCTGGCCTTTCCCTTACTAAATCTCAGAGGTTAACTCCTAATCTTGGGAGGAGACGAAGGTGATGCTGGCGGGAGTGTTGCTGGGCCCCTGTTCACCTAGGAGGGAACTCCTTGAGGATGATAGGTACGTCCCGCAGTCATCTCTTGATAGGAAGACTTCGATTATAGGGTCCTTAATAGCCCCAATCACAGCGGTGCAGCAGTTTATCCTTCCGAATGATGAGGGTTTTTTGAAGAGGATACCAAGCTTTGGCTTGCATTTGACCCTCAAGGCCCACTTGTCTCGGGGGGCTTTGCTAGAGAAATAGCTATATGAGCGGCTCCAGCATATGCATGATTCTCTGTGGGAGTGGCAGGTGGAGCTAGTGAAGGAGAAGTTGGCCAAGAAAGAGGCGAAAAAGAAGATCGACGCCTTAGAGGCCGAACTAAATGGCATCGAGGCTCGCTAGAGCCGAGAGGTGGACACTAGGGAAAAGGTCCTTAAAGGGATCCCATAGCACCAAACAAGTGGCTTCCATCGTGAAGCTTCAGGGTGAGGTGGCTCAGCTAAAGGGGGAGGTCGGTCGTCTCCACTAAGAAATTTCTGAGCGAGACAGCTGGCTGACAACTTTGGCTGGGGGGGGGTCGAATCCAAGAGGCGCCTTAAAGTGGAAGCCGAAGAGGACGCTCGAGCATGTCGTCTCTCGATTGAGCAGCTGAGGTGAGACCTTGAGGACGAGCGGTTGAATCACCAGACGTCTGTGATGATCATCAAAGACCTGGAGGATCGACTTGCTCGGCTTGACTCGGAGCAGTATAGAGTGAAAATAGTCGACGGCTGGAGCCATGGCCCATTGGGTAAAACTGAGGTGGCCTTGACTTGTAAGGCGGGAGTCAACTATCTTACCTTGCTGCTCCCCTCCCCCCAAGCTCTCTTCCCTCGCCTGATCGCCTCTATCCTTCCCGAGTCTCTTGCTCCCTTGACCTCCTTATGGAGATCGAGGTAAGCGGAGGGGGGTTGGATTTAGCATTAGGCAATGGCGATGATGAGTCAAAGGATGAGCTTGATGAAGACCCTTCTGTTTCCTCTTCTGCCGTTGTGGCCGAAGCCCCTGGCAAAACTGTTGCCCTGTCGAGACTGTCGCCCCTGGCCAAGAGGTCTGAGGGCTTGTATCTATCTTTTTCTTTTTCTTTGTAAATATTGACATGCGTTGCAGATATTTGACATCGATATTGTAAAAGAACTTGTAATAAAGTTTGAACATTGGAATAAAGATCGACTTTGCTCTCATTCTGGAGTCTGCCTTCATTTACTCCTTGTTTTTGCTTTGCTTTGCTAACTTGTAGCTTTTTCTGATTGAAAGAACTAAATCTTGGTTGTGGCAAGTTAGTCGTGTTGTGTCGACATGAGAGTTGAGTGTTTAAGATGACTGGCCTATATTGCACCTTGTGCGGGTTAAGTGTTTGGGCCTTTGGCCAACAAAGACTAGCGAGCTAAAGTGCCTAAGTCTTTTTGTCGAAGACAATCGAACAACTAAACTTCCATGCCTTGGGTTTATTCATGATGACACCAAGGTCTTTTTGGTAGAATAACAACCCTGAGGTTGGGTGCCCAGGACTTACGCAGACGCCTGAGGCTTCAGTATAGCCATGATGGTCGAGAGGAGATTGTGGGAGTCGATCATATGGTGAATGCCTTATGTTTATTCTAAAAAGACACCAAGTGCTTAGAATTCAGCCGAGAGGTTGAATGCCTAGGTCCTACTGAGTACGTCTAGGTCTTTACAACCCTGAAGCTGTGCCTAGGACTTGCTGAAGTCGACTAGGTCTTTTACCCTACAGAGGGCCACCCTGATGGCAAAATGAAAAAGGATAACCAGAAGGTTTAGTGCCCAGGACTTATGTAGACGCTTGGGACTTCAATATAACTATGATGGTCGAGAGGTGATTGTGGGGTCAACCATATGGTGTGTCTTGGGTTTATTATGAAAAGGCACCAAGGGCTTAGGACTCAATGTTAGCCTTTTTGTTTTGATGATGTTTTAACAAATAATTTACAACAAATATTGCTTGTCTAGTGCATGTGTTTTCATATTTATTCTAGGCAAACAATGAGTC
>BQKN01001085.1:445078-468776 GCA_022839385.1 Asparagus kiusianus | reverse complement strand
TTTTTATTTTAAATTAGTTATAATGAGAAATAGTTTTAAAGAATAATTTTTGAAAAAGAATATTATTTTTATGATAGTATGACTGATCGTCGTAGAGCGCGACATTTCATGTATAAAACAACATCGGTTTTTAGTTTTCTTTTACTGCATTATTCTATTAGAGAATACTTAAGTACAGATAACTTGCATGAGGAGTTTGGATATTCCAGTAGCGATGAAGTCTCTTATGAATGTAGTCATGCTGTAGTATTTGTTTATGCATTTCATGTTCATTATAGTTCTCATTTCTGCTGCATAAACCTACGTAATCATGTTTAACATACTATACTATATTCATGATTTGTTGATGTGTTGAACCTTAGTAGTTCATGACTTAGTGGCCTCGTGCGTCATGAACAGACTTAGTGACATGTGTGAGTGTGTTGACTGAGTTAGGTAGTAAACCCGAGTTTCAGTGAAGATTATGGTTGACTAAGAAAAACAAAAAGAGTTGGGTTGGGAAAGTCTTAGTTCGCATGATCGAATGTGATTGTTGACTTAACTTCCAGGTCGCACCAGAGACCTGTTTCGTCCTGGGGTTGGTTTGTTGGACCAAGTGACCTGTTTCGCCACTTGGATCTGTGACCTATTTCATCACCTGAGCTTTGCCTGAGTCCGGACCTTGCCGAGATTGGATTTCGTGTAGTCCTCTAGCCTCATGTTTCGCGGGATTGGATGCGCGTAGGGGATGGTGAACAGTCAGTCTTCCGGTAATGCGAACTTGGACCTATTTGAGAGATGGACCAGTGAGTTGTAGGAAGATTAGTATTTGACCCAGTTACCGGTTCCACACAGTTGTATGTTATCATTAGATTTCCAGTTGCATGTATTATTGTCTTTCATATTAGTATTACTACTATCATAGCATGGGTCATACGACTGTTTTATTTGTTCATGTGAGATCTTGCCGTGTGCCATGCACACTGACGTACACCTGTTTTTCTCTGGTGTGCGTCAGACTTAGGAGACGAACAAGTTCAGTTTGATGATGCAGCCGAGCCAGTGTATGCCCAGCCGAAATGTCATTCCGATGGAGTGGAAGAACAAACTGAAGCCTAGACATGTTTTTCTTTTCTGCAGTAGCTGATAAACACTAGAACACTTTATAGTATTGTCCTTAGTTTGATGATGGATTTAGTTATTTTATCAGTATTTTTCTTTTATCATAAACTATGTATTTTTATTCCTAGTTGGACCGTTTTTATAATAAGGGTATGTTTGACCCATATTTTTATGTCTAGGATGATTTACTATAGATGATATGTTTATTTCTTATTCTGGATTGTCTTATATTCTTGCTATTGTGATCGGAGACCTGTGATTGAGATTTACGTATTTGACGCTTAGCATATTAGATTGAGAAGAAGAGAAAAAGAAAAAAAAATAATAGTGTATATTTCTTCTCAATCTAATATGTCGCGGACTTGTTCAGATTCCGATTCCCGAGTATTTTGGGAAGCGGGGTGTGACAGTGTCACGCCCCGCTTCCCAAAATACCAGGGAATCGGAACGTGAACAAGCCCGCGACATATTAGACTGAGGAGAGATAAGTGCTAGACCTCTTCTTCTCAATCTAATACGCTAAGCGTCTGGAAATAAAACAAAGCGAAGTCACAGGTCCCCGATCACAGATAGCAAGAATATAAAGACAACTCAGAGTAAGATAGTACATATCACAAATGATTATCATCCAAGACATAAAAGGCGGGTCAAACATGCCCTTATACATATCTAAACAAATGAATACTGAAGAGATACAAAATACACTGATCAATTAGAAATGGAAGGTAGTACAAAAGAAAACGGATGACCAATAACTAAGCTTCAGCTTCTTCTGCTACACCGTCTTCAAGGTACTCCTGCTGTGAATCCTCTGGCTCCTGTTGAACCTGTTCTTCTCCTAAGTCTGACGTACACCAGAGAAAACAGGTGTACGTCAGGTGCATGACGCACGGCAAGACCCGACTCCACAAAGAAAATAGGAACGGTCGAATGACCAATGCAATAACAGATGCAACAGTAGTAATAATAATAGAAGAGTGACCAAAGCGATAACATAAATAGAAACATGTGATGATAGTAGTAACAATAGAAGTATGCAACTGAAATACTAACAAGCTAGATACAATCCATCACTAGAGTATAACGATCATAAGAATCCATAATCATCCGCGTAACAAAGACATACCCCTAGATAGAATTAATACTTAAAAATCTACAACTCGAGACGTAGTACGTCGAGCGAAATAATCCAAACAAGGAAACCCTCATGTATATACCATATGTCTCAAATTGTAGATAATTAAATATTAATCCTAATCGAGGTATGGAAAGAAATACAACTAGCCATCATATCATAACTCACTGGTCACTATCTCACACAAAGCCAACGCTCATATCCTCAGGTAACTGACTAGTCACAAATCACAAATATCCCAACTCCTCAGACCCACCCTGGTGACTACACAAACTTCACCGGTGCGAGCCCGGAATACACAAATATCTCAACTCATCAGACTCACCCCGGTGACTACACAAACTTCACCGGCGCGAGCCTGGAATATACATCAACAATCACATATCACATCTCATCGGACCCACCCTGGTGACTACACAAACTTCACCAGCGCGAGCCCGGAATACAACCACAATCACAATATCATAATTCCTCAGACCCACCCCGGTGACTACACAAACTTCACCGGCGCGAGCCTGGAATACAACCACAATCACAACTGCCCACATGAACCAAAACTTCCTACCCTAACATCTCTCGTATTTCTTAAGTCACCAACATACACATGACTCTATTCACGCAATGCCTCCACGGTCATGACTACTAACGGTTCTCAATCACAATAAGAAATAACGGATACGACTAATCATGTACAATAATATCATAGCATATCAAATAATCAAAATAAGAATTATAAATCATAAACAACAGCTACATAATCAGAAAATAATCTTTTTCTAAATTAATTCATTTTAAATTAGTTCACTTAACAATTGATCTAAACTAATTTATTTTCCAAAATAAATTCTTTTAAATTATTATAATTATCTAAAAATGATTCTTTTGCTGATATAAATTCTTTAATTCACTATAACTATTCTGAAAATACTATTTATCATATTACTATTAATATTTTTCATCAAACAACCACGTAGATAAATAACAGTCTAAACCATGCAATCAATTAATAACGGATGTAATTAATGGAATAACAAGTCAAGGAGGCGGGATCTTGCCTGCGAGACCATGGGGTCTGATGACGAGGCGGCGAGCTCGCGGCTACGGTTCGCTGGAGGGGGAGTAACGGTCGGCTGCGGTTGCGGTGAGGTTGGCGGATCTCAGGGGTTGGACGGTGGTGCGGTCTCCGATAAGGAAGAGAGGACGGAGGAGGGCTGGACGCGCGGGTGCAAGAGTTCGCCGGCGAAAGCAAAGCGACGGTTAGGGCTGCTCGAGGGCTGACGGCGACTAGACGGTTCGCACTGGAGTTGGTGCACGGTTCAGGAGGAAAGGCAGCGAGTCCAGGCAGGCGGTGGCAAGCTGAGCGGTGAGCTCGGGGAGGAAGACGAGGTTGTGGAGAAGGAGAGGTTAGTGGGGTGATGTCAAACTGCCGGCGGGATCTCACGGGTCTGGGGCGGCTCAGCAGGAGGTTGGCGGGGGTGAGCGGCAGCGGTGGTCGGAGCTTGAGGAGGCTGCAGCAGCGAACAGGAGGGAGAGGGTTTGGTGATGGTGGCACTCAGGTGCAGGCGGCGGCGGTTCGGGGCAGCGGCGTCAGAGGTGGCCGGCGAGGGAGGCGGACAAGGGGAGGCGAGAGGGGGTTGACGGGGCGGCGCTGGCTAAGGGAGGAGGTGAGGGCGTGGGGGAACTCGCGGCGGCTGGGGTTCAGGCGGCGAATGTCGGCGGTGAGCAGGGTTGCAAGCGGCGGCCTGGCGGCGGCGTGGGAGCAGTGAACGGCGGTCGGACTCGGGTTCGGCGTCGGAGATGGTCGCGGGGGATGCAGTGGGTAGGGTGGCGGGTCGGGTGGCTTGGGTTCGGTGTTGGGAGGAAGAAGAAGAATTCTTCTTTTTTTTTCTTTTTGAACTGATGGAGAGAGAGTGTGTGTGAGGGGATTAAAAAAATCAATGAATGATAAAAATAGAAGGAGAAGGGATTGATTGGAAAGAAAGTAAGTGGGATGAGCTGTAATTGAGAGAGATAGGGTTGTTATGGTATGAATTTAAAAATGAAAAAATATAAGGAAAGGGAAAAACGTACAGTGATTTATGGGGAGAGATATTGGAGAGAGAAAATTACGGGAGAGAAAATCAAGAGGGTATAATTGGTAGGATTTAATGTAATTGATTGAGAAATAAATTAGGAAAAATATGGAAGGAATTCAAATTCAAGTGAGAAAAATATGAGAGGGAAAAATTCGAAAATATCATATAATACTTTGAATTATTTTAATAATTAATAATCAACCAAAAATCTTTTTATTAATATTCATATACTAATATACTATACTCAAGTTTACATTAATAATAACAAGATTATTAATAATACCAAATGATTATATATATATAAAATAACTAAACCGTAAATTAATATTTAGCAGAATTAAAAAATACAAGACTGTATATTTTATTATTTATTTATTTTGAAAACTCAGAAAATTCCAGAAATTAGGAAAGTATTAGTAAAATATAATATAATATTTTAAATACTAGAAAAATTTATTTAAATACGTATCAAAATTCACGGTTGTTACAGACAGCTTCCATCTACATGATGGATTCTGACAACTTGGAGATGCTAGGTCGTTTGAGGGTGTCAGTGTAGACAGGCCCCAAGCTGATCCTTGAGCTTGTCGACTCGAGCTTGGAAAGAGCATCTGCCCGAGTGTTGAGAGCATGGGGGACTTGGGCTATCTTGAATTCTAGGAAGCTGGTCAAAAGTTCTTTGACAGCTTTGAGATATAAGGTCATCCTTGAATCTTTAGCCGCATATCGTCCATTGACTTGATGGATGACCAATTGTGAGTCGGCTAGAATATAGAGGCATTCTGCCTTCAATGCTTGTGTCACTCGAAGGCCGGCGAGAAGAGCTTCATACTCGGCTTCATTGTTTGAGGCTGAGAAGTCAAAGGAGATAGAGTGTTCATACGTCGACCTGTTTGGGCTTCGCAAGACTACTCCCACTCCGCTGTCGGCTTCTCCAGAGGACCCTTCCACCTTTAACAGCCACCATGAGGCAAACTCAAGTGAATCATGTTCTAGGGTGTGACGAATTTGTAGAGTAGATGCCTGAACCACCGGAGGTGCTAGTGGCGTTGGTTGAACTAGTGGCAAGGGCATACTTAGCTCGTCGCTTGGCGAGGTTGATTCAATCAAGAAGTTAGCCAAGTGTTGAGCTTTAATTGCCGTCCTGTGTTCGAATTGCACATCATGTTCACTAAGTTCGGCTGCCCAGGAGACCATCCTCCCAGAAGTTGTGGGGCTACCCAACGCTTTCTTTAGAGAAAGACTTGTACGCACAATGATGGCATGAGCATGAAAATAGGGATAGAGTCTCCTCGTAGTGATGATAAGGGCGAAGGCAGCTTTCTCTATGAGGGGGTAGTTGAGTTCGCTCGCTTTGAGGATCTGACTTACATAGTAGACGGGCTTCTGAATATTCTCCTCCTCCGAACAAGGATGGAGTTGACAACTTCATAGGAGACGGACATGTATAGGTACAATGTCTCTCCCCCATAGGCTGGCTTAGCAGCGGTTTGGTACTTAAGTAAGCCTTGAGATCCTGAAATACTGCACTACATTCAGTCGTCCATGTCATGCTCTCCTTCATGTTCTTGCTTCCCCTTAGAGTCTTAAGGAATAGGAGGCTCCTATCGATATATTTGGAGAGGAATCGACCCAGAGCCGCTATCTTTCCATTAAGCTTCTGAATGTCTTTCAAGGTATGTGGCTCAGGTAGTCAATCTATGGAGGCTATCTTTTCGGGGTTGATCTCTACACCTCTCTGGGTGATCATGAACTCCAAGAACTTTTCTGATTGCACCCCAAAGGTGCACTTGGTGGGATTGAGCTACATTCGATAGCACCGGAGAGTGGAGAAGGTCTTTTCCAAGTCTGATATGTGGGCCGACGATTGCTTTGATTTCACTAGCAAGTCGTCCTTATAGGCTTCAAGATTGTGGCTGATCTGGTGCTTAAAGACCTTGTTAACAAGTCTTTAATATGTAGCTCCGGCGTTATTCAAACCAAATGACATCATCTTATAGCAATATGTCCCCAAGTCAGTAATGAAAGATGTCTTCTCCTGATCATGCTCTGCCATGAAGATCTGGTTGAAGCTCGAGAAGACATCCATGAAGCTGAACAGCTCATGCCCTACGCTCTCGTCGACTAGCTGGTCGATTCGAGGTAGAGGACAGCTATCCTTAGGACAACAAAGGTCGGTGAAGTCCACGCACATACTCCATTTGTTAAGCACTTTCTTCACCAACACCACATTAGCTAGCCATTCCGGGTATTAGACTTCCCGGATGAAACCAGCTCTAAGAAGTCACTTGACTTCGTTGGTCGTTGCCTTCTGGCACTCTGGGCCAATGTGTCTCTTCTTTTGTTGAATAGGCTTCGTGTGTCTGTCGATAACCAGCTCGTGGCATATCACTTTGGGGGGAACCCCCAGCATATCTTCAGGTCCCCAGGCGAATACATCAACGTTTTCCTGCAAGAACTCTTTCAAGGCTCCTCACAAGGGTTCAACTAGGTTGGACCCAATCTTGACCGTCTTCCGTCCCTCTTGGTCAATTGGTATCTCTTGAATCTCTTTCACCAGTATAGTCCTCCACTGGTCCATTATTTTCTCCAACTGGAGGAAGGCTTTTTTAATGGGCATAGTGTGTTGCACGCCCTTACCCTTGGTTAAGAGCAGGTAGTAGGACCTGGCCTCTCGCTGATTACTCCAGGCGACTCTGACTCCATTAGGAATCAGAAACTTGACTATCTGGTGGTAAGTTGAAGGAATAATTCATAAAATATGGAAGACGGTTCGGCCTAGGATGACATTGTGGGTCGACTTCAGATTCATCACCAAGAACTGGACTTGGACGGTGGCTTATCTAGGATACTCTCCCACTATTAAGGGGAGAGTGATTATTCCTTCCGGCAGAAGTGAATAGCCGATGAATCTAATGAGGGGCCCTCTACAAGGGAGAAGACGGGATTTGTCGACGTCCATCTGATTGAAGGCATCGACATACAAGATGTCTACTGAGCTCCCTGTGTCGACCATAATTCGCTTCACCTGATAGCCATTAATTACTACGGTTATGATGCTGGGGTCGTCATGAGGTGTCTCAATGCCTTGCAGATCGGCATCCCCAAAAGGTATGGGCTCTTCTGCCTTTGTCCTCTTGTTAGCTTGGTCGACCCACAACTCCCTCTTAGCATATCTCTTCCGAGAATTGTTGGAAGATCCTTCAGTAGTGGGACCACCACTGATCATGTTGATGTGGCTGGGCTCCGGGGGTCGGTTGTCTTGTTGTGATTGAGGACGAGGCGACCGCGAGCGGAATCTTTTATCATTTCTGGCTAGAGCAGCTTCCCTGCGATCCCGTCAAGAGATGATGTTCTTCAGGTATCCTCTCTCAATCAGGTCCTCAATATCCCTCTTAAGGATATGTCAATAATTGGTGAGATGGCCGTGATACTTGTGGTAATGGCAAAATGCCTCATATTAGGGTTCTTAGGATATGACGTCATCTTAGGAGTAGGCTCCTTGAGGTGACCCTCCTTCTGAACCATGGGAAGAGCTGATGCGAGGAAGGTGTTGAGGGCTGTAAGGGCTGGTCTTGGCCGCTGGTCCCTCCATCGGTCACTCCTATTGGATCGATTAGAACATAAGTTGACTCTCGGAGGGTCTCTTGGCCACTCCTGTCTCATAGGGGGGCTTCTGGCCGACTCGGGTGTCGGTGCCACAGAGCTATTGCTAAAGTTGAGGGGGTGGCTGGGATAGCTGGTGCTACGGAAGCTATGGCTGCGATGGTCGCTGTGGCCCTGGCCGACGCCTTATAGGCATGGGCATCCTCCATGTCCATGTACCCATGATCCTTGGCCATCAATTGCTCATAGTTGGCAACTGGCTTCTTAGAAAGCGAGTTGACCAACTCATTGCTCTACAGGCCGGTAACGAGTGCGAATATGGGGACTGCACTCCCTGGGTCATTGACTTCCAAACTTTTCACCTGGAACCTTTTGAAGTAGGCACGGAGGCTTTCACTAGGCTCCTGCCTCATCTGAATCAATGCATGAGGGGGCAACTTTTGCTTGGTGTTAGCTAGGAAGTGGTGAATGAACTTTCGACTGAGCTGTTAGAAGCTACTGATGGACTTCTTCTCAAGAGCATTCCACCAGAGTTTGGCACTCTCCGAAAGAGTGATGGGAAAACATCGACAGATGATAGCTTCTGATACTTGGAGCATGCTCATCACATCATAGTAATTCTGAACATGCTCAGAGGGGTCTCCCTCGCCTTTGTACTTCTCCATGTGAGGCATCTTATACTTATCACATGGGGCATTCATGATGTCATCTGAGAGAGGGGTGTTACCCCCGATGGCATCGGCGACTGGTCTATACACTTGGTCGTATCTAGAGGCCTTTATGGTAATAGAGAGGGCTAGGGAGGCACGATGATGGAGGAGAGTCTTAGAGACTACTCCCCTATTACGGTCCCTAAAGTGACCTAGGCCTGGACTATCACCAGAGGTCTCCTGATGACGGTGGTGATGTTGGCGAGATTCATCAGCGTGTACCGTTCGACACGGTGGTAGGGATATGTGTTCGATGCGATCCCCCATTTGCTTGGTAGCAACATGAGGAGTCTAAGGCTAAACTACTCTCTAAGCTCTGGTACGAGTATGAGTCTCTGTCTGCTAGTCTCCAGAAGGCAAAGGAAGAGCTGAGGTAGCTCGTTGTGGATGTGGAAGTCGACCGACAAGTTCGTCAGTAAAGATAACAAATTGCTTTTTGAAAGACTGAGAGAGCTTGTGAGCTGTTTCCTCAACCTAGGCTTGGGTAACGTAGATTTGGTGTCGTTCTACAGGGTAAGACTGATCGGACCCTTGTTCAAAATCTGACATGTCTTCTCAAAAAAGAAAGGGCCCGACGATAGGCGCCAAACTGTTGATATTAAGTGATCACACAGTCAATATGTATCCGTGTTTGGATGAATTTGTTAAGGATCGATGAGGGGGCCGCTTTCTCCCTTGACTTTATATCTGGTTCTTGAGCTGGGTATCTGAAAAATCTGCACGTATAGAAATTCGTAAGAGGGCGGGGGTTTGATTCCCCCGTAGTTCCTCCGATGATCAAGTTAGTTGATGAACTTGAGTGGATGTAAAATAAAAACTGTGAGAGCTCTTGTATGTGTGCAGTATGATTTGCAGAATTAGAGAATTTGGATCAGAATCCAGAAATTTGGATCCCGCCCAAGTTGAAATAGTATCTTTATTTATACCTTGGATAAAAGGATAGATTGGTCACTTCGGCCGAGCACTGAGAGGCGGTGGTGAAGTGTGGGCTGGCGGTCGTATCAACATTTGTTTTACCGGTGTCGGCTGGTGATTGGGGGGAGGATCACTTCAACAATAAAAGAGAAGTGAGTGGTGACATGACGGTGCCCTACGTGATCCGATGAGTCATGAAGACTATCGGGGCTAGAGTCATGATGACATCTGCCAAGCATTAAATACGATGTTGACATGTTGCCAGAGAGAGAAGCTCGAGGTGAAAAAAGTCCTTTAACTTCGCCGAGAAGTAGAAACTTTCGAGTCGTTCTCGTGAGGCTTTTGAACAAATGGTCAAGTGGACTCCTGGCAAGTCGTCTTCGACAAGAAGGTCGACTAGTACCGCCTTTCGAGTTGACATGAAGGAGGATCGACTCGATGAGCCGGCTAAGTCAGAATCCTTGCTATGCCTAGGCCGCCAAGTTGATTGGGGTGTTGTATGTGGACATACACTTGTCCAGTGTTTGGTAATGAGTTGCACTTTGACGAAAATGAGAACATCATAACAGTGATATCCGTCTACTTCATGGTGACAAGTTTCATAACTAATTTCTCTCTCAATAGCTTGTCTTACAAAATGAACTCTTAATGTATTTTCCATGAGTAGTGATAACTAGATTATTCCCTCCAAATCACTTTTACATGACAAGTGAGAAAAGTGAAGGGTCTATCCTTTTTTAACTTCCCCCTTGTAACATGAGAGTAGTGTGAGAGATAGTAGTCTAATTAGTATTATACTTTTATATATAAAAAAAGCATTCTACTTTAGATTAATTACATTTTGGTGCACTGAAAGGTGTAACTACATGAGTGATCTCAAAATTTGAATGTTTACACGAGTATCAATGAGATTGTTAATAGTAATTACATGGATGACCCTACAGTTAGCAAGCAAGTTAGCGCTATTTGCTCTTCTTTTTTTGCTGATATGAAGTTTTGTTCACATGTTATTTAGGATTAGGGTTACAACTAGAACTAGAGCTTCGGTTAAGGTCATAGTACAACCCTAACCAAAATTCTAACTCTAGACCTAACACTGATCCGCATCCAACAAGAACTCTAATTCAACAAAATAATATTAATTTGTTGACAAATTTTAGGGTCATTCATACAATTACATTCGGTCATTTTAGAATTACCCACATTAACCCAAACTTTAGGGTCCCAAGTATAAATACCCCCCAACTCTTAACTCAAATGCAGGCCGTACTCCCCCGCCCCCCCGATGTAAACTCTCGCATTCACAACGCCTACCCACCAAACGGACGCGTGTCTCACATCCACCGCACTACCGAGATTTCAGAGATAAGCCCCGCACTTCCTCAAAGGAGGGAGAGGCGGAGAGATCAATCATAACGGCACGCAAACAAAAGTTTCCAAAATGAAAAGTCTTTCCTTTCTTTCTTTCTTTCAAGTTCCATCTACCCTCCCTCCAACGCAATTTGTGAACCACAGCCCCCGCTCGTGCGAGCCGTGGCTCCTGTCCCTCCCAAAAAGCTCGACCCTCCCGTGCCAAAATATGCCATCGAATCTTCCATTCCCTCGCGTTATTCCTTTTGCTGCTCTACATATTCCCCCAATCTCCGATCAGCAAGTTTAGTCCCACATCGACGGAAGATAGAGACAACAATGGAAACATTAAGCTTCGCCTCTTTCTGCTGCCTCAACAGCCTCAACCGCACCCCTTCGACTCTCCTCGTCTCCTCCTCCTCCTCCTCACCATCATCATCATTCCCCAGATCCCGCAAACCAAATTCCCCGATCCCAATCCCATCTCCGCAGCCGATTCGCCGGCCGCACGTAGATCGATGGAGCAGCCCGGGGTCCACGTCAGCACCGGCGGTGTCGACGGCCAGGCCGGGGGAGAGGAGCAATGTCGGCGGCCGAGGCCTTGATGAGCTGGAGCTGTTTCTCGAATTGGTCCCTTTGAGAATGAGGAGGGAATTGGCTCAGCATGAAGAGGTTAGGAGTTTGATTGAAGTTGTTATGGATTTGGGGAGAAAACCCATCGCTCGATTCCCCTCTGGCGACTGGATAATCTCGCAGAAGCTCGTCGATTTACAGGACTTGGAGCATGCGGTGTCGAAGGTTTGATTTTTTAAATCATTGATCAGTTCTTTTTCCTGAGAATTTGCGGAGTTAACTGGTTGGTGTTAGTTTTTTTGCAGGTTGGTGAGTTTTCGGATGACAACAGGTCTGGGATCAATCATTCCCTGCACAGGATCAGTGCTATTAGGAACAGGAAGATGCACATCATCGGGCTCACTTGTCGAGTTGGGCGAGCGATCTCGGGGAGTGCGGAGATGATTCGTGATTTGGTCGAGGGCGGAGGTTCTATCTTGGTTATTGGGCCTCCGGGTGTTGGCAAGACTACATTGATAAGGTAGAATTCAACATTTTCATCATGTCTTTATTATTGTGCGTTATAACCATTTAATTGAAGTGTTTATCACTTTTCTATACTTGGTTGTACCCGAGTACCGTCATGGAAAAAAAAAAAACTGATAAGAACACCATGGATTTTGATTAACTGGAAGGCATAAGTAATGAATAACTTGAAAACATAGTCAGTGTCGGAGCTGCATTTTTGTCTAGGTGGGACAGACTTTAGAAATTCATCTTGGGTATACCAAATTGATGTATCTTTGTTATTTTTGATGATTGGTAATTCATGCGGAAGGCTTATGGTGGTGCGGTAGAACGATTAAATCAAATAGATGCTATAGTTTATTCCTGGTTGTATCCAAGTCCAATAACGGGCAACTTATAAGAATACCATAAAAATATTGATTCGTGAATGCTACACGACATTGTTAGTCAGAAAACATGCCTGCTGAATAACTTGAGAGCGGTAATGCTTTAACGGCCACAAGCTATACGGGAACAAGTTTACGCTATGTTTATATGACACAAGGTTTTTCCTATCAAAATACAAGTTCCTTGTGCCTTTTTTAGGCCACCTCTTATGTCTTGGTGTTTGATGTGACCAGAATTTGTCTATCTGCAGAGAAATAGCTAGAATGCTTGCAGATGAACACTTGAAACGTGTTGTCATAGTAGACACTTCTAATGAGATTGGGGGTGATGGTGATGTACCTCACTCTGGCATCGGACGTGCAAGGAGAATGCAAGTCCCCAATGTTGACTTGCAGCACAATGTGAGTATTCAGTGCATTTGAGTGATAAAATTTTAACTTCTAATTATATACATTGCTTGGACTTCTTACTGGAGGAAGACTCCTAACTGTTTTACAATATTTGCTTAGAGTTTTTACTCAATTTGACAAATATACTGGCTCTGCAGGTTATGATTGAAGCGGTTGAAAATCATATGCCAGAAGTCATTATAATTGATGAAATTGGGACAGAACTTGAAGCTATGGCAGCAAGTACTATAGCCCAGAGAGGAGTACAGCTAGTTGGAACCGCACATGGAGTGACAATTGAGAGTATAATTAAAAACCCATGCTTGCAGTCTCTTGTTGGTGGGGTAGAGGTCAGCTACTACCCTCTGTTGTCTAACTTGATATTTCACTGTGAAGTAGAAACAGGAGCAGATTCTAGCCATTTTGTTTTAAGTTATTAAGTTGGTATATCATTCCTAATAGAAACCTATCAGTCCTTGATTCTGTCTGCTTTCTTTTGGTATTATCATCACTACTGAGAAAAATCACTTTTGGGACACATTGTCTTCGTTAACCGTGAGCTATTCTGAAAGCATATATTTAGTTGACTTCAATAGAAATTTAGATGTACCCATATAGGAGAACTATTATGGCTCTAATATTGTGTACTGTTGCCTCAATTGTTTGTTGTAAAATTTCTTTTCATACCTTGTGCTTAAATAGTAGAAAGCCTACATTGTTTAATGTTAGTGAAGCTGTGATAGGGAGTCTAAGTTGATGAGCAAAATTCATCATATGTGAATACTCAGGTTAAGGCATTCAGTTTGCTACCAATTTAAAAGCATGATTCAGGGAACATGCAAGTTAGAGGTTGATTAATCATTCTGGTGATTGTGTGGATGCAGAGTGTTACACTTGGGGATGATGAGGCAAGAAAAAGGAAAGTTCAAAAGACAATACTTGAGAGGAAAGGACCTCCCACATTTACCTGTGCAGTGGAAATGGTGTCCAAGACTCAATGCAGAGTTCATCACAAACTAGAAGCAACTGTAGACGCTATTCTTGCAGGTTCCTTTTGCCATAAGGGCAGAATATGCTTATTTAGAGCCCTATTTATTTGAGTTTTGGCAATCATGTAATTGCTGTGTTTTTTCCGTTCAAAAACAGGAAAGTCTCCTTTGGTTGAAGTGCGTAATTCGTCTTCCAAAGATATTGATTCCAGTTCTCTACCTGAGAAATATAAGAAAGAAGAATTATCCATCATTGCCGAAAAGGAGAATAATACTGAGATACACACTTCTGAAGATGAAAGTGACAATATTGTAGGAAATACCAAGAAAGGTAGTAGAAAAGCAACTGTTGCAAGGAGTTCACCTGTGCGTGTATACACTTACAAGGTAAGTAGTGGGCTCTAGGAAAACCTAAAACACTGAAAGCTATAAAGAACTGGGAACATATTTTTCCATTTATTCTTGTGTGGTTTTTTGTCATACCGACCTTTCTGTAGCATGTCATATTTTTGTTTTCTACTTTCAGAGCATGTAGTTTCATGTCCTTGCATGTAACTCGGTCACAGATTCATGCAGTTTGATGTAGATGCACATGCTTTTTAAGTTTTCAACTATAACTCTGATAAATATGGTGTCATTCTTCTATCTTTTCCATGTTAAAGGCTGACACTTCTGTAAATATTTAAAATTTATCCATCAGAATGTCTTTTCCAGTTTCCCTTCATCATCTCTACTTGCTAAGTTCTGTGTACTTAATATATTTATCTATAGTAAGTTAACTTTTACACAAGTCAATGAAAATTCTAGGCTAACCACTTTTCTTTTTTTATTTTATTACTTCACTGTATTTTGCTAGATCTTGGAAGTTGATCTACTTCAGGTAGCACAAGTGATGGGACTTGAGACCGATATAGATGTAATTGATGACATTGCATTGGCTGATGCAATTCTTGCATCAAGTTCTGAAATGAAACTAAATCCCTGGATTCGTGGTGTTGCAAAATATTACAAACTGCCAGTATTTGTTATCAAGGTAATGTTTGCTTGTGACAGACCCTCATGGAGTGTAATCATTCTCAATTTCTCATCAAGTTCATTCTCAATTTCTCATCAAGTTCCTTGTGTTGCTTCCAGGAAAATACCATGGCACAGATGGTAAAAGCAGTCAGAATGATTCTCAAAATGCATTCTTCTGGATATGTAAAGAATGAATCTCTTAATTCTGTGGAAAGAGATATTGAGATTGAAGATGATGCCCCCAAGAGAAAACCCTCTTTGGAGGAGATGGATGCCTTGGAGGTATTACCACATTTTCTCAATTCATTGTTCATAATTTTACCATTCTCCAGTTTGGTGATTCAGTAAATTATCAATGTTCTAATATTTTAAGAATGCCCAGGTCTCCTCATGCATAAAAAAACTAAGATCAATTTTCAACTAATGTTGTAAATAATGATACTGCATAACGCAACACTCGACTCTCTATAACACAAAAAGTGGCTAAATTACCAAATTCGCGTATAAAGTGACATCCCTTTACCAATAAGGCCTAGAAACTGACACCGGCGACAACAAGACCTAAAAAGTGACAAACTTAACCAACAGGGCATATTCCGATCGCCAAAGTTTTGATTTGTGCGGTAAAATTAATGATTTTTTACTTACATACCCCTCAGATCTCCAATACTTACATATTCACCCTCCAAATTCAAAAATTTGTAAAAAAGACCCAACCCCCCCCCACCCCCCCCCCCCCTCCCCCCAAAAAAAGACAACCCCCAACCATCTCCATCTTCCTTTCCTCCCCTTCCCTCTCCCCTTTTCTCCTCCCCTCACACTCACCTCTTCCTCTCCCTTTAACCTTACCCATCTTCTCAACCTCTCACCTCTCTCTCCCCTCACTTTCCTGCTCCCCTTTCCTATCTCCTCCACTCCCTCCTCCACTTCTGGTAAATGTTTGAGGTGAGAGGAGAGAGAGGATGGGCAAGGAGGGAAGGGGAGAGAGGAGAGTGAGAGGAGAGAGGAGAGAGAGGTTGAGAAGAGGGGTAAGGTTGGAGAAGGGAGGAAAGGAGGAGGTGGAGGTGATGATCTGGGGAAGGAGGATAGGGGAGAGGGAGTGGGAGAGGGGAGGGGAGGAGCGGGAGGGAGGGGGATTTTTTTTTTTTTGCAAAAATTTGAATTTAGAAGATAAATCTGTGAGTATGGGAGATTTGAAGGGTATATATGCAAACAAACCCTTAATTTTGATGTTCAAATCAAAACTCCGGCGACCAGAATATGCCTTATTGGTTAAATGTGTCTACTTTTAGCTCTTGTTGTCATCGGCATCAGTTTTTAGGCCTCATTAGTAATGAGTGTCACCCTATTGGACAATCTGGTATTCAGACCCTGAAAAGCAAAACAAGGTAAAATGTAATGTTTATTACATGTTTTATCATTTATTTAAAAATTTAATAAATACAATATGTACAATGGTTTTAATAAATATAATTGTCACAATTATCAAACGTATATCACTAAGAAAAATGATCTCACCACAGGAAGCCATTTAGGCTTAACAAACAATTCAAAGGTAAATACTTAACAATTTCAAGCTTCCAACAGAGAAAATACTCTATGAAGTCTCTATGATAAATTTTATTGAAATAATTGATGTTATATTGAAATAACACGTATTATATTGAAGTAACGTACACTTCACTGAAATAGTGTATGCTTTCTTGTAATAACATAGATCTAAGACGTGTATGAGTTATTTCGAAAGATTACATAATGTTTAGGATTTGTTATGTTACGTAATGCAAAATAATGAGTTATGTAACATGTTTTGTAAAACGACGTTTTCAACATGAGGGGGTAAACATTCTTTCAGTTTATGCAGAATAGTTATCCTACTATTTCTCTTTTAGCCTTTCTCCTTGTATACACCCTGTTACCTTCCAAACACCAGACTGGAACTACTTATATAAATCTTGAACATCATTTCTGCTCTTCCCGTTTAGTAGTTATTGTGGCTACTGAGTTGCTCCTTACTTTTCTTTCCACCCTTAATTTTTCTTCTTTTTCAGTTTTTATAATTTTTTATGTTGTGCTTTTGCAATGTCCTTAAAAGGAATTCACTTTCCTAAGTTGACATCATTTCTAATCTAGTATCTTAGATGAATTTTTTTATACTCTGAAGTGTTTGGTTTATAGTTTTTGTAGGTACTCATGCTTTTCAAGTTTCAGTTTAGCAAAGACTGTTCCCAGATAGAAAATTAGTTTACGAAAGGATATTTCCCTATTGAAGCTAATAAAGTAGGAATTACGTAGGGAAACCAAATATTTTGCATAGAGGCTTAGTGAATCCAAATAGAAAGGGATTGCCATTGTTGTCTTACTGTCTTAATATTAACAGATAGGATAAGGATAGTTTTCATGTTTCATTATTTTGTGGACTTAATTACAAGAGATAATCATAACACGCCCAAAAAATTAATAAAAAGGATTGCAGCAGTGGTGGGTCAGCATCAGATGAGGATATGGACTACATTGCACATAAGTGGATAATCGGGGATTTTCTATTTTATATAGTCAATTGCAAATAATGATGAGACACCACTGTTTTGCGCCCAAGCCTTTGTTATGACCTTAGAAGGTCTCATCTTTCACCAAACATGCTTCTGTTGGGTCTCTAAGATATATTCTCAGTCTGTTGTGTCTTATTTGTAGCTAAGATTGATATTTTAACATTTGAGGTGTAAAACTTTTTATAATTATTATCATATATTAGAATTGTGAATGCTTGATATCGTGGTAGAATAGTTTATCAAGCCTGTAATCGACTTTAGAGCCTTATAGAAAAAGCCATTTGAAGCCAAAATAATCCTTCCAGGAAGTATCACTGAAAACTGCATATGCAGAAATGCCACCAATAACAAAGCTGTTACACAACTGACTTTTGGATGAACCTCCATAACAAAGCCGTTACACAACTGACTTATTTTGGCAACTTACAAATTGGTTCGTTTCTCCTCCTATTCTCATAATTTAGAGCTTCATATTGTAATTGCTGGTTACTCTTCCCAAAGATAGCTAGCAATACGGATTATTTGGTACTCCAGAAAATGTATTTGTTCGGTTGCTTTGTTGCATCATCCTTCAGAATATATGGCCCTTTCCTGCACGAACGATATTGTTATCTGTTTTTACCTTTTTGTCCGTTACATTTGGGCGTTAGGCTTTGTAGATATTAATTTCAACGTTGAAGTCCTTCATCTTGTGGATTCTCCTTATTTGTTGAATTTAGTCTACAGTCAAAACATTATGCTTAGTTGTTACGTTGGATATGCTTCCAAAATTTGATGTCCTCTTCTTTCCCTCTGTTATTGTCTATGTATGTTTATGCATCATGTTCCTATAATCACATATAAGGCAACAAATATGTTACTCTATAACATAATTCTCACTTCAAATAACCTTGATACTTCTCAGGAGGTTCGACTAGCTATTGAATATATTGTTATTCCCGGAGGAGAACCGGTAGAACTCCTGCCTAGATGCTCAGAGATAATTGCTCGTCAATTGGAGCTTGTCGAAAGTTATCAGCTAGCAGCAGAGAAATCGGGCACAGAATTAAACTCAAGGTTGCAGATTCTTCCTCAGAAGTTAAACAAGAGAACTGTTAAATGCACTGCATCAAGGCCCAGTAAACAACAGGGTATCAATTTGCCAACGAGTGGGAATGCTGGTGTTAGTGTTTCTAGGCTCCCACTTTTGCCTGAGTAGATAAACACACAACAGGTAAATTGACTTTCAGGTAATTTCTGTACAATGTCCTGCACAGGCTTGTAAATTACATGTAAAAAATGTACATATTCTAATTTTTTAAAGTAAATGTATCAAATGTCATAAATGTAAATTTATCATGTTTTTTAGTGAATAATTGCATGTTTATTCCTCTTGATGGCCCATTGTTGTGTGTGTGTGCGGGCAGGTATATTTGGATTGTATCTGATGTATTTGAACAAAAAATAGTTCATGTGTGACAATTTTTTTGAGGTTCAATAATGGCTTCCTACCACGGTCCATAGTTAAAATAACTACGTGTTGTTAGAGTGATAGATAAAATGTCTTAATTCTTAGGCTAATTACACTTTAATGCCCTACAGTGTCACTAACATTGCACTTAATGAGCTCTATTTTAAAACTGAGCAAAGAAATACCCCAAAATATTTAAATATTGTAGACATATGCCTTACATTTCAAAATTTGCACTTTGATGTCCTCTTGTTTACTTGACGTTGCATATAAATACGCTTGGATTGTAAATGGTCTCACTTAAATACCCTAAAGTTTCTAAAAGTTACAATTTAGTACCCTTTGTTATGTAGTGTTCCTGGATATATAGATAAATTGGGTTCTTTTTTAATTTAGGGAATTTATCTGTAATATTTAAATATTTTGGGCATTTATTTGCACGGTTTTAAAATAGAGGTCACTTCAGTGCAATGTTGATGAAACTATAGGGTATTTAGCTACAATTTAGTCTAATTCTTATAAAACAAAGTGATAAAAAGCTTGTGAAGAACAAAAAATAGTTGTTGTGATACGAGTATAATAACAGGTATTAATTATAGAAAATTACAGAAAATGACAGCAAACTAATTGTGCAATATGTATGTTTCTTAGAGTTTTGGAGTCCACTTTATCTCACTTTACCCCACTCAAAATATCTCAAAGAGGTAAAATTGTTCCATTGGAACACTTTGCCCACTTGGCCCTAATTTGTCCCAACCAATAACCCCCCTAACTAATACATGCTAATTATATTATAAATATATGATATGATATATAAAATATAACATATATTAATATTTTAATAACATAATTTAATAACATATATTAATAATATTATATAATAGTAATTATAGTATAACGTATTTATTATAATATTATATAATATTTTAATAATATATATTAATAATATTATGTAATATAATATTAATTAGTAATTATAGTATAACGTATTTATTATAATATCATATAATATTTTAATAACATATATTATTATATAATTAATATTATATTACTAATATTATATAATATATTATTATATATATGACATACTATTATAATATAATATAATAATTACTAATATTAGTAAAATATTATGATATAATATAATATAATACTATAGTTTGAAATAATATAATATATTATACTATAACATGATACCTATTAATATATATTATTGTAATTATCATGTTATATATATATTATTTTAATTTTAATATAATATTTTAAAAATATTACATTGAATAAAGTAAAATATTATAATATTTTATAAAGTACATTATATCCTATGATACTATATTATAATATATTAAAATATATAATATATTATTAAAATATTATATTAAATATATTATTCATATATTGTATCAATTATTATATAATATAGCATACTAATATAATGTTAATTAGTAATTATTGTATAAAATATTCTATTTTTGTATAAATAAAATAATATATTATATTAAATATTATATTATTAAAAAATTATATTATTAAAATATTATATTAAATATATTGATATTATATTATATTAATTATTATATATAGTATAGCATGCTAATATAATATAATACAATGCAATATAATAATTATAATAGTAATTTGTAAGTATAGTACAATATATTATATTTTAATATAAAGTAAAATAATATTTATATTATAATAATATACTAAACCAATTGGATAAGTTAATTTAGAAGTAATTAATAGATAAAATTATATTTTAATAAGGTGCCACATCATCAATTATCTCACATGAATTGTCAAATCAAATGCTTAAATTATCCCATTATCCCACTTTATCTCATTTTACCCCACTCAAAATATCCCAAAGGGGTAAAATTGTTCCATTGGAACACTTTTCCCACTTGGCCCCAATTTGTCCCAACCAATAACCCCCCTTAGAAGCATATGCAGGAGCGAGAAGGGTTGCATTTAGGCAGTACAACAACTGTCAGCTTTACAGAAGTGAGTACGAGCCTGTTTGGTTGCTTTCCATACTTTCTGAGAACATGTTTCCAACACTTTTTCGTGTTTTCTTCTCTTTCATCGAAAAGTATTTCTTGTTTTTGTTTTGCTAAAAAAATGTACAAGTAATTTCCACAACTTTTTTTAAGTTTGGTTCAACTTGAAAAACAAAATAAAGCAATTGATAGGTGAATAGATTCCCTTATTTTCTAGTATTTGGTTCAAACTAAAAGAAGAAGAGACAACTATTGTGATCACCATGGTGTGCATAGAGGATAAAATTGTTCCTAATAAAAATTAAAGGGTGAACATATATCAACTAGTCCGCCAGACCTAGTCAACCAAACAATGTCTATTCGATGAACAATCCGCCAAACCTAGTCGACCCTCCAGAGCCGACAACAGACTTAAAAGAAAAACACTCAGGCACTCACCCTAAGGAGTTAAAATGCTGAATAACAAGAGTCGCCGGCTCAATTGGCTCAAAACTAAGAGAGAGAGAGAGAGAGAGAGAGAGAGAGAGAGAGAGAGAGAGAGAAAACAGAAACAACTGCTCGAGTTCGAGACGTATTTTCTCTACGAAGAACAAGCCCCCTCGGGTTAGCAGTCCTATATACAAACCCATGGCAGAGTTAATTCCCCTAGAAGACCAAAATTAGATTGCACAACACAAAGAGAGTAATTCTGGCTCAAAATATCTTTTTATTCATTCACAGGGAGTATCTACAAAGTACATATACACTAATATACAGCACAAAAACGAAAGACAGAAAATTCCTAGGAGACTAAGAGAGGTCCACTCGTGTTCCCGGGCTCAAAGGCAAGGAGCCACTGGTAACAGACGACGGAGGAGTCGAACAGTCACCTCCTTCGTCGGTCTTCCCACCTAGAGCCCTGGGAGCTTTATCGTCCAACTCCCCCTCCTCCTCGCCATGATCGAGTCCCCCCCAGTGCTTCCACCTCCACCAACTCATCCAAACACTTGGCTATGATGGGAGAATAGTAGAAGCGATCGGGTGGATTCCTCATCTCAACTGAAAGTTGTGATGAGAGGTAGTCGTACCTAGCCTTGCAGGCTATTACCACCTCTGTTTTTTCAGTAAGGCCCTGGCGATACCCCTAGAGTCATGAAAACTTATTCAAGAAAAGGGTGCAAGGGCAGCCGTAGGCCAAACTCCAAGTGCCTCAAGTAAATTGGAGCCCGATACGGTCCATGATCATAGACTACCTCTGACCTCGTCGGGGCCATCAGCTCATACTCTCGGGGGATATCAAACCTCTCATGGAGCGTCCTCATTTGTGCCTGGGTCACCTTGGAGTGAAACTCCACCAGAAGAGCTTATCGATCTACGCGATCTGATGCCATCATAGAAGGGAGAAGTAATCGTTAGAAAAAGATAGGCGGGAAGGATCTCGAGTTCTCAGAAGGGAATTTCAAAAAACAATGACCGTCATTTCCCTAGCCCTGGCTTTGTATATAGGCAGCTGAATCTACAGGTATCGGAATCTGAACGGCCTTATCAAGATTTGGCCAACGACCAAGATTAATTCTTAGAATCCGAAGCGGCATCTCAAGGATCAAGGCGCAGCCCACTAACCTCGAAAAACTTACAATCCGGCATGAAAAGCGAAGCTATTGTAGGCGTCAAAATTTGCATATACGTTCCCGAACACAACTCAAGACGAAGAGAGGACAAAGGACTGAAAGTACCCTAATGCCACTAGGAAAGAACCCTAGAGAGGGGTGAATAGGGTTTATGCTAATCTAATCTGATTTATACCAATTTAAAACTAATTAACAATATATCCTAGCAAGAATGATATTCAACACGATATAAGCAATGATATATAAACTAACACAAAAGTAAAATAAACAATAACCAAACAAGAGTGATAGTGCACAAATAAACAATATAAACACATAATATGATCACGGAGTTCGGACATTCCGTCCTACGTCTCCACTCCCCACTCCCGGGGAGAAATCCACTATTACATCGGGTTTTCAACGATCACCCGAAAACATTTACACCACACAATAGCGGTTTTCAACGCTCACCGATCAACGTTCACAATCACTCATAATGTAACTACACTAACTACCAGTTCAAGTGTTGGTCTCTAGCCCGTGTCTCCCTTAAGTGTTAGGAATTATAACCTCTCTCTATGCATTATCACCTACCCCACTCCTCTTAGGACGACCCCGTCTCTCACCACACACTCCTCTTGGTGTACTAGTGTAATACAAAGTGTATATTCACAATTATGCTCTCAAATACAACAAATGATTGTTTTCTAATATAGATGAGAATACAATATAAGCTCACACTCTAAGTCACTAACCCACAACCCCAATTTGTGACGCCCCTGGGTTCACACAAGGCTACAGTCTAAGGTGAAACCAAGAATGTCAAACCTGCCGTGCACCACACCGTACAATAACACGTTTCACCATCACAATTAATATCTATCTAGTAGAGACAACAACAGGTGTAGGTACAAAAGCAAGTAAGAGATAATACAAGAATAACTGATGAAACAATAGTGATCAGATTAATATCTCTTCACCAAACATGCAGAAGTACAAAATCAAGTCTGAGTAGATGGACAGGAACACTCAACAAGTCTCAAATACAACTATCTGATGAGAAGGAAATAAGGCACACAGCATTTACAATTTCTAGAACAATACTCTCAAATGTCTAATAAAAATCTATAGTGGAGCTCCAACATAAGCATAACTAAACAGCTAAACACTAAAGTGTGTCGCCATCAACCTGCGACTCTCCGGGCTCCTGTCTCGTTACCTGAAAGGGGAGGGACAACGAGCATCAAAGCGCTAGCGAGTAACATCACAACCAACCCCAAGGGAACAGGGCTCGTTGTATATAAAAATTACAGTTAACATTTAATAGATATAAAATCATTGATCTTTCTA
>BQKN01001085.1:417047-430078 GCA_022839385.1 Asparagus kiusianus | reverse complement strand
ACTTGCGGATGAAGCTTGAACTTGGATCTTCAACTTGAATTGCATAGGCTTCATACTACAATTCCGCCAACCTCCATTGGATATGATCGTTAAAGTGCTATTCCATCCATCCTCCAACGTATTATTTGCCTAGAATAAATACAAAACACAAATACTAGACAAACAACATTAGTTATAAATTGTTTGTTAATCATCATCAAAACAAAAGGACCTAACAAGGACACCATTGTCCAAGTCAAGAAGATCGTCTGAGGGCTAGCTAAAGCAAAAGGAAGCAAGGAAAACACAAAAAATGACAACTCAAAGAGACCATAGTTTCTAAGACAATGTCAACTGTCTCAGAAATACGAGATAGGTAGACTATCTCGGAAATAGTGAGGGAGTGTAACGCCCGTTTTGACGATTTTCTTGGACGTCGTGCAACCCACGTGGCTTCATAACTGCTTGGGATCATCCATAAACATGGGGAGGCTGTTACAAACTCAAGAGATACTCAAAATCCCTAGAAATCATGATATTTAACATATTGAATGTTGGTTACAAAACTGCCTGGAATGACCCCTTCTTCCAAGACAATAGACACTGTCTCGAAAATAGGAGTTGACGAATGAAGTTTGTTTCGACTTTTTATCTTCAGAAATGGTTCCCATGGGCTATAAATACTTCCTCAACACCCTTGTGCATAGGGGGGTAGGGGGGGGGACAAATTGGCACCAAAAAATTAGCATTTTGGTGAGCTTTGTGATCCACAGAGAGAGTTCTTCACATCCTGAGAGCCTTCGGTATTTTCCTTGAGATCAAACCTTGTTTTGTTCTTGAGAAGAGTGTTTACGTCATCTTATTGAGATATCCACTTCTGTCCTTATATCTAAAATGAAACATCGACCAACCCTTCTTCAGATCAATCTAGATCTGTGAATCGATCGTCAACGGACTAACATGTCTCCGACACAGGTAAAGATCTCACGTAAACAGAGGCTGCTAAACAAGAGTTTCTATATGTGTTTCTAGGGAGCACATCAATATTTTTTTAATTTTTATTGTAAAGAGAAGCTTTATCATTGTAAGGCTCACTCTTTTGTTTCTATTGTAAATGATAAACATTTGTAATAGATTCTGCAATAAAAACCGTTCCCGACGCAAATATGCTGGTGACCATAGTGGGAGCCAACGGTCTCGCTACTAATGCCGGAGTGTTGCAACTGATCAAGTTCTCGGTTGACTCCACGATCGAATAAGAGTTCGACCAAGCAAAGTTTGAGGAGTACCTCTCATCCTCCTCCTCAAGATCTTCCTCACCTCATAAATGCAGGAAGATTTCATCTTCAATGAAGGTTTTCTAGTCTTCAACTCCGATGAAGGTTACGGGTGATGACTTTCGCCTAACCATTATCAAGGCTTCCCCTCGTAACGTTGTTTTGACGATCGACAATGTCGGAACCTCTACCCACAATGATTCCTCTCCAGTTAAGGGATTATTGAATGAAAGTTCGCCGACTCTGACGAAGAGGGCTCGTCAGACTCAACGCCAATGCCACGCTCGCTAGCTCGCTAAGGCTTTGGAATAGATCGATGGAGTTCGCTACTACGTGGATCTGGAGTCAAAGAGTCGTCAAGTGATCCAGTCTCCTCAACGATAAGTTATTAACATCTCCTCCAAGTTATCGACTGATGAATGGGTCCATATCAAAAGGACTCGTTCAACTCTTAAGGAACGCATTCAAAAGCGTCGTGCAAATGTTGTTCATGCTCCTGTCCTTGTGCAAAAGGCACAAGAAATGAAGAAGGAAATGTGGCCAAAGAAATAAAATCTCTCAAAGTTTGGATTCCAAAGTCTGAATTTGTGCGAAAATCAGGTTCGGAGATAGCGGAGACTGCCTCCTTCAGCCCCCTCAAGTGTCTCGCCCAGAGGAGCCTTGGCCGAGACACCAAACGGTGTCTCGCCCAAAGGAGCCCTGGCTGATACACCAAATAGTGTCTTGCCCAAAACCAAGCCCTCGCGGTTGTTTCTTCGCCTCCGTCGACGTACGTTCCTTGTCCGTTTGCTGCAATCATATCTGCTACACCACCAGTGAAACCTTGGGTTAATCCTGACCTATCAAAGTTCAAAATCACGATGGCGGATCGTCTTGGTCCTTTGCACGAAGATCGAGGCAAAGCTCCAGTAAAAGAACGCTTTGTTGGCCTTTTTATTTTGATGATATTTTAACAAACAATTTACAACTAATATTATTTGTCTAATGTTTGTGTTTTTGTATTTATTCTAGACAAATAATCAGTCAGAAATTAGATGGAATTGCGTCATAACGATCATATCCAATGGAGGTTGGTGGAATATCAGAGTGAAGCAATGTAGTTCAAGTCAAAGATTAAAGTTCAAGCTTCATCCAAGTTTACCAAGTCGAGCTTATTGAAGACCTATAGCTTGGGTAATCTAGTTTAGGAGTTTATATTATGTGTGTTTAATATTCTAAGCTTAATATCATATACACACGCATTTTATTGGTTTCTATGTATATATATATAGTTATATATATACATACATGTTTTGGTTTTCAAGTTTATACAAAAATGAATTTGTGAAAATATTAAGTTATTTTTTTATGGACTTAAAAATCATGATATACATCTTTTATTAAGTCTATAAAATCATTTTATAAAGTTGTAAAAGTTTGTTTAAATTAATATGTCAAAAACATGTATGTTTAGTTTTCATGTTTTTGGATATTTTTTGCAAAATGATGATATTTTACAATTGGAAAGTATAATTCTAAAAATAATTTTTATAATATGTTTATTATCATGTTTACAATCATTTTTCAAAGTTTTACATTTTTCTGATTTTATTTGCTATTTTTAATTAAGGTTTCAAAGTCAATTTTTGGACATGCACAGCCTCTGTGCATGTTCATAAGTCGACTTATCAGGGTTGATGAGTTGACTTATGAAATGCTCTGGAATGTTCATTTTGCCGCTAACAAGTCGACTTATCAGTCAATGCAAGTCGACTTATAGCAAGTCGACTTATGACATTTACAAGTCGACTTATGGGCTGATTTTTTGACTGTAACGGCTAGTTATAAGTCGACTTATAAAAAGGTATAAGTCGACTTATAACACCATAACAACTATATTTCCAGACTGTACTGTTTTTGGGTTTTTAGTCTTTTTTGCTTGGTTCTCTTGGTTTTTGGGGTTTGCCTTGTGATCCTATATATACCCCCATATATCCTCAGTCCAAGAATCAATGAAAAAAGTTTTTAAACAAGTTTAAGGGTTTTAAAGTTTGTTTAAAAAGATTTTTTTTTATAAGAGTTTATTTGTGAAGAAAGTTTCACAAGGGCTTGAGGAGATCATCATTTGTGTTTGAGCATTCAACTCATCTTCCTCTCTCTCTTGTCATCATAGAGAATTTTTTCTAAACTCTTATCTAGATTTTTATATTGTTTGATTTTCATTTCCATAAGCTAGAATTTATTTGAGTTTAGATTTGTTTTGATTATACTCTTTGTTCACACACAACCTATTGAGCTTATTGTATTTGCATACATAGTATATATTGGGGTTGTGAGATTGTGACCTTGAGAGTGAGCTTAATTGAGTTCTCATCTAGTTCGAGAACAAACATTTGTATTTGTGAGCCTTTATTGTGAGATATACTTTGTAATATACTTGTACACCGAGAGGAGTGTGTAGTGAGAGACGGGGTCATCCCAAGAGGGGTGGCGTCAGTAGTAAAGCCTAGGAAGAAGTTATAAATCTAAGCACTTGAGGGAGACACGGGCTAGAGACCAACACTTAGAGGGTGTAGAGTGTGATTGCAAGAGTGTTGATTGTAAAGTTTTCGGTGAGCTAGAAAACCGAGTGTGAGGTGTAAACGTTTTTGGGTGAGCATCGAAAACCCGGTGTGATAGTGGATTTCTCCTCGGGAGTGGGGAGCAGAGACGTAGGACGGAAAGTCTGAACTCCGTGATCATTTGCTTGTGTTTGAGTTTGTTATTAGCGCATTTACTTTTGTGTTTATCTTATATCACCATTGTCTATTACTCTTTGTGTATATTGCCATATCACATTTGTAGTTTGTTTATTTTATCCTTTGTTTTTATTGCTTATCCTTGCATATAATTGTTGTATATCTTATTTTCTAGGATAACTTGTTAATAAGTTATTAATTGATATTAAATCGGATTAGATTAGTATAAACCCTATTCACCACCCCTCTCCCCCCTCCTCTAGGGTTCTTTCCTAGTAGCATTAGGGTCTAACACGCTTGGTCCGGGGAATAAAACCCAAATAGTTCCTTAGCAAAGGGGGTCGTACGCATCCTCCCTTGAAGCCAACTATTACTCAAAGGTGTCCCGGTGCCTCCAAACAACCGAGACACCTCGATGTACCTATTCATACAAGGTGCACAATAAAGACGAGGAGGCCTCTCCTCCTGGGAGAATTCCTATCACCTCTATCCTAGAGGTTCGTGTTGAAGCCCAGGAGCCTGTTGAGATTCCACACTCGCAAGGGGGTGGTTCCAAATATGCGATTCCTGATGTGACTTCGGCAACGACAAATTGTCCTGAGAATGTCAACAAGACTACACGTCTCCAAAGGAGGAAGTCATACCAACAAACGATAGGGTGCTCCGACCCTCATGTCGATGAGTTGTACTATCAAGCTGGGGGTGTGAATAAATCTTAAAAGAGGACTGTTTGAGAAAAGAGTCCTCATTGTTCATGTGAGAGGCTCATCATTGAAAGAGGACTGTTCGAGAAAAGAGTTCTCATTGTTCATGTAAGAGGCTCATCAGGGCAGTATTATCTGAATGTAGATGCTCCAAGACCACTCCACAAAGGGTCTCATTATTTGAGAGACTCTCCACCGAAGTATCAAGGCCCAAGCCAAGATGTTTCCATAAGAGAAGGCACGTCATCCAAGATGGTGAATTCCCAGGAGTCACTATCAAAATGGCTGATAAAGGAAAGCAGCATTCAACCAATTCTGACCCTGACTTTTCCCCGAAAGGAAGAGTTGATCAGAGACTTTCTCAGAGAATGTCTCGGCCCCAATTAAGGGCCACCAGACACATAGATTATAGAAGAATGAACGAAGGGTTGTCTTCGGATGACGAACCTTTGGATACTTGCTCCACGGTCGTCTCCGATGATACAACGTCCAGCATAGGGCAAGCCAAGGAGGCATTCACAATCACGCCTGATTAGTTGGCTCAAATGATTCAAGAAGTTCTGGCTAAGCAACGAGAAGAAATCAGAGCTGAGATGAAAATGGAAATAAAGTTGACTATGCTGCAAATGAGGGAATTACATTCTTAACAACCTTATCAGCAACATGAACCGAGTCAACGGGCTGAGTCCAGCCGTCGCAATATCACACTTGTTCAAACAAATGTGGTTGATAGAGACTCGGATGTGGACGAGACCATTTTTGTTGACCCTCCTTCCAACAACAATAATGCTGGGAGTGGTCCAGCAGAGCCTTATCCACCTCCTCAGAATCGCCCAAAGAAAGATGCAGGTGAGGATAAGAAGATGAAAGACCTCGAAAGCAAAGTCAACGCTTTGATGTCTGCTCAAGAGTTAAAAAAGACCGGCATTCCTTGCCCATATCCAAGAGAGTGGCAATCAATCCTGTATCCGACGAAGTTCAATCTAATTAACTTTATGTTGTTTGACGAGAAAGGCTCAGCAACCCAACACTTGATCTACTTCAAATCTCACTTGGATATGATCTCTGTAAACGAAGCCTTGATGGTCTGGTCATTCGTAGGTACCCTTCTCGGGGCCGTCTTCGATCGGTACCATCGTCTAAAGCCTAGGAGTATTAATAGCTGGGATGACATGGAAAGCTCATTCCTCAGCAATTTCTTCGATGATGACACTAAAGTGTCAATTAGGACTCTGCTGGATGAGAAATAGAAAGACGGAGAGTCAGTCGATAACTTCGTCAAACATTTTCGGAATAAGGCAATGAATTATCGAGATCCGATCACAGAGGAGCTCATTCTTCAAACTTATCACAACAATCTCTCCTTGGATGTCTTACAAGCCATAGGGGTCGTTCCTTCCAAATCTATAAAGAGTTGAAGATGCATGGGGAACAAGTTGAACGTTTCCTCAAGAGAAAGAAGCTTGAGAGAGGTCAGCCAACGTCCATGTAAAACCCCAAAAATTTGAATACTATGTGATAAATAATAATAAATATGCTATATGGTGATAAATAATATACTTTAATGTTTGAGTATGATAGGAATTGATTTGAGATCAATTCAATGTATATGTGTGAATATATGAGTGCAAATGCACAAATCATGCACGAAGAAGAAATCTGGAAAAATGATCAGTTAAGAGTTTATATATTTTACACACCGATGCAGTTAGAATCTGAAAACTAAAAAGATCAAAGTTGTGGGTCTCTTCAATAGCTTTCCAACAAATCTTAGATCACCTTATTCCGAGGTCGGATGTGAAAGTTACAGCCAAAATACTAAATACAATTTACAAAAATATAGAGTAGTCGACTACTCCTCATTGTAGTCGACTAGCGGGAGTTTTCCTAGGAACGCCAGGTTTGATTTCCAATCTGTTTGTTTTAGTTTGACCTGATAACGTGTAGGAGTATGTATACACGTTTTTCCTGAGTTGTAAAGAGTTTTTCACGGAATTTTTAGCAGCAGCCACCCCCTCTCTCAAACCCTAAACATTAGAGCTGGTTTTTAAGTTCCTCGAGGTGTTTTGAGGCATGACATCGAGCAGAGGGAGAGATCAAGGGCTGTAGCTGAGAAAAGGAGCTTGCACACACGTTCAGGAGATCAACACCGTGATTGAGGCAAGATCTCCTGCATTCAAACCTTACCCATAGTGTAGATCTTGGGTTTATTAAGTAATATGGATATTTTGATGCTTAGATCTAACTGTTTAACATGATTAAAAGAGGATTTTTGATATAAAACATTAACCTGATGTTAGATCTACATGTTTTGCTTGTTGTTTATAATAGAAACGTGATCATGATCATTAAAGGAGTGTAAATCTTCATTTGTATCTTGTTTTCTATGTGTTAATCATGCTCAAAACCCTAACTTTGTGATGTAAAGAGCTTATATGTTAATTAAGTCTGATTAAACCCTAGGTTTGGGGTATTTTGGTTCTGTAAATATGAATAAATGAAATTATATAAGTTTCAAGCTTAATATGCAAGCATGTTCATGCTAATTTAATCGATAACTAGGGTTATGTCAATTTCTTAACTAATAAGAAGGTTAAACCTAATTAGTTGAATTAAGGGTTTAAATAATCATGGAGATGATTCTTTTGTTTTGTTATTACTTGCTTTGTACTATATTAAAGCATGATAAACACGTGACGATTGCTAAGTGTTGTATGTACACGGGTGTGTTAATGTTTCTGCTTAGTAGTCGACTACTAATGTCCAGTTTGTTCTACAGAAACTATCTGATTATAGAGTAGTTGACTAATGTACAGTGTAGTCGACTACTAATACTGATTCATATTTTACAGAGTCTGAGTAGACTCAGTGTAGTCGACTACTAAGCTTAGTAGTCGACTACTAAGGCTGATCTTCCTAATATTGTGTAGTTTTGATTTGAAATGCGAGCTCGAGGCTCGAGTTGCATGATAGTACATATGTGGTCATAATTATTCATGAATAGTGTCTTAGTACACGTGTTGGTGCCCTAGAGGGGGATTTTGGTTAATTATGGTTTTGAGTACACTTTTTCCTTGACATCGTATCCACACGAGTGTGCGCTGAGGTTGGTGAACCTATGTTATTGTATCCGTACTAAAATGCATTGAGGTTGGTGAACCTATGTTATTACGTCCGTACAAGTGTGCGTTGAGGTTGGTGAACCTATATTATTGTATCCGCACTAGAGTGCGCTGAGGTTGGTGAACCTATGTTATTGCATCTGCACTACAGTGCGCTGGGGTCAGTGAACCTAAGATATCGTATCCGTACTAGAGTTCGTAGAGGTCGAGGAACCTACGTCGTTGTATTCGCACGAGTGTGCACCAAAGCAAAGGAACCTATATTTTCTTTTCCGCATAGTTATGCGCAGAGGTTGAAATGTTTAATGGTTGTCATGCATAGGGGTGCTATTGTTAGACCCTAAAGGGGGTGATTAGGGTCTTGTGCTAATCTAATTCCGATTTTATACCAATTAAAACTTATTAATAAATTATTCTTACAAGATAGATATACAGTATGTTATGAGTAAGAATATGCAAAACAAAGAGATATATCCTATATGGTAAAAATATGTAAGGATATATAAACAACACAAGGGTAAACAGTTTAAACCAAAGATACAATTGTGATAGGGCAAAATAAATAATGCAAACACACAATATGATCATGGAGTTCGGACCTTCCATCCTACGTCTCTGCTCCCCACTCCCGGGGAGAAATCCACTATCGCACCAGGTTTTCAACGATCACCCAAAAACGTTTACACCATACAATATCAGTTTTCAACGCTCACCGATCAACGTTCATAATCTCACAATGTAACTACACTAACTACTATCTCAAGTGTTGGTCTCTAGCCTATGTCTTCCTCAAGTGTTAGGAATTACAACCTCTCTCTAGGCATTACCACCTACCCCACTCCTCTTGAGACGATCTCGTCTCTCACCACACACTCCTCTTGGTGTACTAGTGTAATACAAGGTGAACTTCACAATAAGGCACTCTAATACACTTCACACAATTACAAATATACTTCACACCACTAAGTGTTGGCCTAGCCCGTGTCACCTTCCTCAAGTGTTCGGAATTACCACCTCTCACTAGGCTTTACTACTGACCCACTCCTCTTGGAACCGACCCCGTCTCTCACCAACCACTTCTCTTGATGTCTAAGTGTAATACAATATGCAACTCACAATTAGGCTCACAAATCAAATTAATATTCTCTAAATAAGGTGAGAACTCAATTAAGCACAACTCAATGTTACAATCTCTCACAACCCCAATATACTATGTATGTAAATACTAAAAGCTCAAGTGGGTGTGTGTAACAATGAGATTTAATAAAACAAAATCGAACTAAACTCAACTATGAAAATCTAGCTTATAGAGATGATAATTAATAAACAATATAAATACAAAGCTAGAAATTTAGTTTAGAAAACTTCTCTATAGATAACAAGAGAGAGGGAGAAGAGTGAATGCTCAAACACCAAAGGATGATCTCCACTTGCTCTTGTGAAAGTTTCTTCACAAACAAAACCAAACAAAACTTGAAAACAAGGGTTTAAACACCCTTAAACAAACTTTAAACACTTGTTAAACTCTTTAAACTTGATTAACAAACTTTCTTAATTACCCTCAGAAGTTAGAGGGTATGGGGTATATATAGGTACCCCAAGAAACCAAAGAAAAAGACCAAAACCCAAAAGAAAACAAAGCTGGAAAATAACCATTACTATGCAATGGACACTTTATAGGTCGACTCATAAAAATCATGGGTCGACTCATAACCAAACCGTTATAGGCTAAAAACAACTTATGGGTCAACATATAAAATTCATGATTCGACTCATCATGCATGGGTCAATTCATGAAGTCATAGGTCGTCTGTAGGCTGTCTAAAAATCACTACAGATAGATGATCCCTATCAAACACCGGTAATGGAAGTTACAATTTGATGACTTCTAAAAGACTATAATTTGAAGACTTTTATGTAGATCGATGAAGGTTACAATCTGATGACCTTTACAATAACCGATGAAAGCTCTGATCAATAGTCTTCACAATCAACAGCGAGAGTTACAACCTAACGACTCTCACATATCAAAGAGCTGAAGCAAAGATTACAAAATGATGATCTTTGCAATGCTCTGACAAAAAGAGACTATAAATTAACGGTCTCCTCAAACCAAGAAACGAAAGTCCTCCCTGTGTTTTAGTATAGAGACGCAGCGCTAATTCAACGACGGATGCAGCTCCTTATCAGTCATCATTGATGTAACTCAAGCCCACGAACGTAGCTCATGTTCGGCCACAAATGCAGCCTCCGAAAGCTGCCAACATAGCTTCCATCCGCTGCCAAACGCAGCTTCTAAATTGCTACAAACATAACTTCCAGACGCTGCGTTTGAACATAGAATTCACGTCAGAACGCGGATTTCACGTTTGACTCGTTCAAACATGAGCTGAACAGTTTTAAAACCGTTTTTCACGATCGAAGGGGATCACAACTCCACTCAGGAGTGATTTAAGGGGCGGTTACATCCCATTAGCCCTACAAATGAGCGATTTTAGGGGCGGTTACACCCCCTAATCGCCTATAAATAACTAAGAAATCAGCTTAGTTCGGATCCTGGGGCTTGGTAGCAAAGAGGAGGGGGATATCTTTGGATCTTTGAGAATTTTAGGGATCTAGAGATCGGCTTCTTCGGATCATCTTCTCAGCAACAGATTCTTGGGGCTATCTTCGTGCTTGGCTTGTCTAATCAATTATGGTTAAGATCAATCAACTCTTTTACAAGAGTTTAAACTCGCTCTGAGTTATCAACTCATTCAGAGTTTCAAACTTACCACGCAAGTCCTCCACACCGTCAAATCGTGAGGAGAAGACCACGTTCCAGTGACACAAGACGTTCGGATCGTCAACGGAGAGCAAACTCGACGCGAGCATTCGAGGGAGGCACTCCATTGCCACCATGAAGAACCCATAATTAAACAAAGGGGAGAATTCATATCAATTATCCTCTCTTTTGTAATCGGAATTCAAATTGTAATTAAGATCGAGAGAATACAAATCAAATTTCTTTCATTTTATTTACTATAAATTTTTCACCAAACAAAATATGGTGACTCCGCTGGGGAAGAGCTTCTCTAATGAAGAAGTGGTAGCACAATCCGACGTTCATCTCATTGGAACAACCGTCAAAATTCTTATTGTTGAGTTTGATCAAGCCAAGTATGAGGAAGTTCTTTCCTTTAGATCCCTTAGCCCCAAGGCTATGCACAAGATCCACAACGTCTCCAAAGAGACAAAAGCTCCAACTGCTCTAATTGCAACCGAATCACCCAAGGAAGATCTCTCCTTTGGGTTAGATTGCTCGGACAGCCCCTCCTCCGATGGAGTGGGCTCAGCTTCAGCCAAACCCATGCCAAGACGATGGGTATCGGGTCGCAAGAGGCCCATTGAGGCGACAAACTTGATCAACACAGATGGTGACGTTGCTACAAAGGCCTTGAAGCAGGCTAAGAAGAATGCCACTCGACGAAGGAGGAGATACCTACGACGAGCAGATCTCCGTGAATGCCGATCTTCAAGTCAATACGAGCTTCATGTTTGTGAGCCTAAATGTGATCCTGTGCTCTGTGTTTTTGCTTCAGAACGCAAGCCTCGTCTCTATGAGCCCAAACATAGGCTCTGTGTGAATAAGACTGAACGCAACCCTCAGTGGTGTATTGTACAATCAAAATGCAGCCTTCAGGAGTGCATTCCATTAACTGAACGCAACTCTCAGGCATGCGTTCGGGTAATGAAATCTAATACAAAACCTGGTGTATACGATGGAGCTTCGGGGCACTACCCCAAACCCCATCGGGGGGGTCGTACACCCCCCCCGGATCCCCCGGTCAGGGGCGCCCCCACCCCCTCGGACCCCCGGCTCACTGATCGGGCAGCGAGACCCCTGAATACTCTGCGTAGCGCGATTAGATCGAGGGGCAGATATAAGAAGTCTTTAGATTCAAGGCATCTCAACCATATCCATGCTCACCAGGAGCCAGTCCCGTCCAATCATAGACTGGGGGTTCTAGTTCAAACCTCACAGTCAATGAGTAATTCTTCTCGAGTCTTTGCAACAGATTTGAGAGTGTTCATATCAGGAGAAAGACTAATGCAACAAGTCATTCGTTCATTCCAATGTAAACGACCGATTCCAACGGTCCTCTCGGGATGTCACTGCTGCTCATATGTGGCCAAACCGTTGATGTTCGACCAATTAATGCATGTTGCCTTGCCCAACCAACGATGACATTTGCATAAGAAGAAGTCTCCAGAGATTGAATATCCTGGGGTCACTATCAATGTGATCGACAGAGGAAAAGTCTCAGGTCCTAGTTCTGATGACTTTGAGATAAGTCGTTCACCGACCGTCAGAGAAATTGCTAACGAGTTCGAAGGAATCTACCAACGCACTCGGATGCGAACATGAGCCATTCCCCCTGTTAACTATCAGAGGTTAGCTATAGGAACTAATTCCGATGATGAACACTCAGCCATTGCGGAGTCCTAATCATCAAGCTCTTTCGTTGGGCATGAGAGCTTCGCCCACATGGCAGGGCATTCTGAAGATCTTTCAAAGAGGGTTGCTGAGCAAGAAGCCATGCTCAAATCATAGCAGAAGACCCTTAAGAACTCCTAGCCCTGTTGACTCAAATCGTCGCAGACAAGGCCAAATCTCAGAAGACAGATTCGCTACTTAGGCAAGAATCTTCCCGGGGAGAAAAAGCGTCTTCATCCTGACTTCACACAAGCAAAGGGAAGGAAAAAGTGGTTGATGACGCTGCTTCTGACCAAGAAGCCCACAACCTGGAATCTTCCTCTGATGAAGAAAGAGAGACCAAGAATGAGCAGAATCCTCAATCGGCCCAAATAGAAGAATTGGAAGCTCGCCTTAATGTCATTGCTAACAGAAGCGAGCTCCAAGACGAGGGAGTTGCTAGGCCTTATCCTACCGAATAGGATTTAGCCCCTTATCCTCCAAAGTTCGAAGTCCCGATGCTACAAACTTTTGATGGCACGGGATCACCGAATCAACATGTCTATCATTTCAAGTTACAGACTGGGAATATGATATCAAACGATGACATACTGGTTCGATTGTTCATTGGCACCCTCTGTTCGCGGGAAAATTTGTTGCTTTCTTCATTGATATCATTGCCATCTTAGTTAACAACTTTATGCGTTACAAAGATCCGGTCTTTTTATGAGAGCCGGTTACAATGAAAATCAAAATACGAAAAAAAGAAAGATTAC
>BQKN01001085.1:401842-417037 GCA_022839385.1 Asparagus kiusianus | reverse complement strand
GGTCTTTTTATAAGAGCCGGTTACAATGAAAATCAAAATACGAAAAAAAGAAAGATTACAATTTGTTTCCTTTTATGTCGAACGAATCGCGAGCTCCTGTTTTGCGGTCACTCGCTTTGTGTGGGTTCTTTGCCTGCGCCGGGGTTATTTGCCGTGGACCACCGCGTGATCTCGATCCGGTCGGATCTACACGATATAACGGGTATTATTCCACAAAGGGAGATAATAGCCGGGAGGGATTGTTTCACCAAGGAAACAACCGCTCGATGCTCGGGATCTAAGAACCAAGCTTAGATCCGGAGTGTGATCGTGTAGATCTGAAGATCCGATCCTCTCGAACTCCTGCCTTATTTGGCGTTGACGATCGCTGAGCACCGGATCTGGAAGTCCAAGTCTCCGAAGCCTTGACTGTTGGAATCTTGTTTAGATCTGAGTCTTCAATCCAGCAGGGCTTCGCCTCTCTCCAAAATTTCCAACCCCTTAACCAAATGAACACAAGGCCTATTTATAGGCACTCAGAACTGTGCATTTGCACAGTTCTGGGCCTAGCCACCTGTGGGTGGCTCGGCCCTGGCCGAGCCACCCACAGGTGGCTCGGCTTTGGCCGAGCCCCCTTAGGCGGGTTTTCCGATTTCCGTCGTTCGGTTTGTTGTTCGGGTTCCGTCGTTTTGTCCGTTGTTCGGATTTGATTCGGTTGTGTGGTTGACTTGTTCGGATTCGATTCGTTTTGATTCGATTCCAAATATGGCAGTAAACCCACTTCTGAGTTCGAGTCCGAAACCAATCTTGATTCGATCGTTATATCACCGAGTTCGCTCTTGTTTAGATGACTCGGTGATTCCCCGAAACGTTGGTTCGATTCCGCGTGCGAGTGGATGCATTCCACTGCTTGGGTGCGATTTGTTGGCTTTGTCGCCTCGTTAACCTGTTCCGTTGCGTATGGCTTGGCTTCGGCGTCGGCGGGATAACGGTCGTGCTTGAGTACGTCGCTCGATGGTCCATTTGTTGAATTGGCGTCGTCGAGCTGTATTGAGGGACCTATAGGCAATTTTATACGCCTACACCCTCAAGGGGGTTGCCTTTGAATGGTTCATGAAACTGCCTGCAGGATATATCAAAAAATGGACGGATCTAGAGAGACTCTTCCTGAAAAGATTCTTTAAAGAAGGTACAGAAGTCTCTATTCATACCCTTCTCGCCAGTAAGCAGAAAAGAGAGAGTCCGTCAAAGCCTTCATCCAAAGGTTTCAAAATATGACTCTGCGATGTCTGACAGGTATGACACAGTCTACCTTAGTGGAGAACTGTCGACACAACTTGCAGACTGACCTTCTAGCACAAATGAGGGTTGCAGAATGTCATTCCTAGAGATAACTAATCTCTCAAGGCGAACAGGCTCAAAAGATTATTGTCAGGATCAAAGCTAAAGAACAAAGTAGGCAGGATCAACCTAAGTAATCGGACCAAGCCTAATCTTATCAGTCAGAAGGGGAAGATACTATGACCACTAAAGCTAATCCTCTTTAGTAGGATGGTAGATCCCACAACTATCATGTTAGCAATTACCTCTGATAGTCCATCAATCTGCCAATCCTCTTTAATAAGATGGCAGGTCCACCAAAAATATCACGTTAACAATTACCTCTGATAGTCCATCAATCTGTCAATCATCTTTAATAAGATGGTGGGTCCATCGAAACTATCACGTTAACAATTACCTCTGATAGTCCATTTCCTCCAAATTCCCCAACCAATCCTCTTTAAGTAGGATGACGGGTCCACCAAAACTATCACGTTAACAGTTACCTCTGATAGTCCATTTCCTTTAAATTTTTCCACCAATTCTCTTTAAGTAGGATGGCGGGTCCACCAAAACTATCACGTTAACAGTTACCTCTGATAGTCCATTTCCTCCAAATTCTCTCACCAATCCTCTTCAAGTAGGATGGTGGGTCCACCAAAACTATCACGTTAACAGTTACCTCTGATAGTCCATTTCCTCCAAATTCCCCCATCAATCCTCTTCAAGTAGGATGGTAGGTCCACCAAAACTATCACGTTAACAATTACCTCTGATGGTCCATTTTCTTCAAATTCCCCCACCAATCCTCTTCAGTAGGATGACGGTGTTAGCCCTTATGTTTTGATGATGTTTTATAACCACCATTATCGGTACTAATTGCTTATTGAGTGAAAATGTAGTCAATATATACATCAAGCATGTTAGTGCCATACATGGAGGATTGGATGGAATATGCGCTACAACGATGATATCCAAAGGAGGAGGAGGCATAGTGATGAAGCAACGTTTACTCAAGAACACCAAATGTAAGAAGAAGCTTCATCAAACTCAAGCTATATCAAGACTCAAAGAATTGTATTCTATGTGAGAATATTAGCTAGTTTTTCTTTTCTCTCTAGTGCTAGAATGTAGGTAAAAAGTTATAGATTTTACTTGAAGCTATTGGGATATCACACACACGTTTTCATATTTATATTTTTGAGCATCTTCGTCAAATCATCATTTTTCACAAGTATAAGGACTTTTTCGTAAAATTCCTTTCCTAAACAATTTGTTTTTAGTGTTAAAAATATTTTACAAAGTTTCACAATTTTTAGAAGTCAAATGAATATTTTACAGATTTTTTAAGAGAGTCAAAAACAGTGATTTTGTATGTATCAGTTCGCGGTCGACCGCCACGGTCGACCACGCCTGAGTTCATTCGTCAGTGGGCAGCAAAAACTTTCATGGTCGACCACCGTGGTTGACCGTAAGCTCGAGATTTCCCACGGTCGACCGCCACGGTCGACCACGCCTGAGTTCATTCGTCAGTGGGCAGCAGAAACTTTCACGGTCGACCACCGTGGTTGACCGTGAGCTCGAGATTTCCCACGGTCGACCGCCACGGTCGACCGTAGAAGTCTCTGGACATTTTCTTCATTTCTGAGCTGGCTCGCGGTCGACCGCGAACAATCGTACGGTCGACCGCCGCTTATTTCAAATGATCTTTTGGTACAAGATTTCAGCGCTGATATTTCCTAGATTTGGGGGATTAGGGTATGAGTTTTAGCTGCTATGTTTTCTCCTATTTAAACCAGAGATTTTGTTTACTGAGAGCCAAAATTTTCAAAACTTGTTTTCTGTGTTTTCTCAAGTTCACATCCCAGCTTCAGTTTAATCTTTCTCTTTGCCATAGGAACTTGTAAAAAGAGAGCTTTTACACCATTGCTACTATTTGAGAGCCTGATCTTGTGAAGATCAATTGTGTGGGAGTGTGATCTAGTGGAGATCAACTGTGTAGTTGTGAGATCGCGAGGAGATCGTTGTGTACAAGAAGTTCCGGCTTCCAAATCGGGTTGTGTAGTGGATTTCTCCTCGAGAGTGGGGAGCGGAGACGTAGGTCAGCAGACTGAACCTCGTTAACACATCACGTGTCACAAGGATAATGATTTCTAACTCTATCTCCTTTACATTAGTTGTTTTTTATTGTAGTGATTTGCTTGTCTTATTTTTATTGCACTATAATAGCCTTAAGACCCTAATCACCCCCCTCTAGGGTCCAACAATTGGTATCAGAGCTTAGTCTCTATATTAGTTTTTGGTCTAACCACCTTAGAGAAAAGATCTTATGGAGGCTTCAATGAATGTGCATATGTTAGAGGGACAATCCACCACTAGACCACCACTTTTCACCGGTAGTAATTTTGCTTATTGAAAGGCTAGGATGAGGATTTACCTTCGTTGCATTGATCTTGACATCCTAGAACTCATAGAGAAAAAATATGTAGAAAAGCCCAAAGTCGGGACTATGACCGATGGAGAAAGGCACCAAGCCAATCTGAATGCAAAGGCTATGAATGTCTTAATTTACGGTCTTTCCCCCAATGAGTATAATAGAGTTTCCACGTGTGTAACCACATACGAAATATGGGTGAAATTGTGTATTACACATGAAGGAACCCCCCAAGTCAAGGAATCCAAAATTAGTGGGCTTATGCATGAATATGAGTTATTTAAGATGCTTCCAAATGAATCCATTGATGCTATGTTTTCTCGCTTCACTAACATAATCAATGAATTGCATGGTCTTGACAATAAGTTAACTATCCAAGAGACGAACTACAAGATCCTCCGTTCATTGACTCTAATATGGGAACCTAAAGCTACGGCCACAGAGGAAGCTCATGATCTCACCACTCTAGCTCTCGATAGCCTCATCGGCAAGCTTAAGGTTCATGAGAAAAAGCTCAAGGGAAAGGAGAAGGAGAAGTGACCCCACGGGAAGTTGAGGAGCCATCACCAAAGATGAAGACTATAGCTCTCAAAGGAGCTAGTGACAACTTCTCATCATTGTTGGAGAGTGAAGTTGATTTTTCTAGAGAAGTGGCTCACCTATCTAGAAGAATTTCTAGACTCATTAAAATGAAAAAAAAGTTTAATCTCCGATCTAACAACAAATTTTCTTCACGTGTAGGAAAATGTTTTGAATGCAATGAACCGGGCCATATCGCCAAAGATTACCCCAAGCTCAAGGAGAAATACATGAAGTACAAGAAGAAGAAAGCCATGTATGCCGGATGGGAAGAATCCGAACCAAGTGATTCGGATAGCAATGAAGAAGGAGCTAAACTTGCTCTTCATGGTCCTAACTTTTTGCTTCATGGCCTATGAAAAAGAGGTAGTTTCCGACACCGAAAGTAAATCCTTTTATATGCAATGTGATCTAGCTACGGCTTTAGAGGAATTGAACGTTGAGTTCAAAAGGATGTCAAAAGAATTTTCTTCCTTTAAAAAGTTACATACTTCTTGTGATGCCAAACTAGAACAATTATAAACCTCTCTTGCATTAAAAGATGAATTGCTAGGGGATCTTGATTTTGAAAACAAACAATTAAGATCCAAGATTAAAAGACTAGAAATTAAGAGTGGTAGGATTAGACCCACTTAGGCTTATGCTAATCATCATCACCATAGTAGAAATAGATTTTATAGATCTTATGCTCCTACACACAAGAGAAATTTTGTGTGCACATATTACATGAAACATGGTCATATTTCTACTCATTGTAGGATCAAAGATAATCATGATTTTTATGTCATGACATGGGTACCCAAAGGTACCAAGCTTACTAACCATCAAGGACCCAATATTTGGGTACCTAAAGTTACTACACCTCCATCTCTTGTAGGGAACATCACGGTAACGACATAGAGAGATGTGGTACCTTGATAGTGGTTGCTCATATCATATGACGGGCAATAAAGAGCTATTTGCAACCCTATCAAGGATTAAAGGAGGTAGCATCTCCTTCGGTGGTGGAGAGAAAGGTAAAATCATTGGTATTGGGTGTATTGGTAAGATACCCTCTCCCGTTATAGAAGATGTTTATTTGATTAATGACTTGAATCATAATCTTCTTAGCATTAGCAAATTAAGTGATAAAGGTTTTGATATTTCCTTTAAACCGGACAAATACATTATCAGTATGAATGGAAAAATTGTTTTTGTTGCTAATCGTAAATCTAATGTGTACATTTTTGAGATGAATGAATTAGTGAATCAAGATGTGAAGTGCCTTGCGGCAATTGATGAAAACTCTTGGATTTGGCATAAAAGGCTTGGACATGCAAACATGGAATTGATATCAAAATTGTCCAAGAGAAATCTTATTAAAGGGTTACCAAACTTGCATTTCATCAAAGATACCATATGCGAAGATTGCGCTAAAGGTAAACAAACTAAGTCTACCTTCAAATCCATCAATGAGGTATCAACTTCTAAACCTTTGTAATTACTTTATCTTGATTTATTTGGTCCTATGCGTGTTACCTCTCTTGGAGGCAAACACGACGTTTTTGTTATCATTGATGATTTTTCTCGTTTTACATGGACAATCTTTCTTGCTAGTAAAGATGAATGTTTTGATGAGTTTTCAAATCATGTTAAGAGAATTGAAAATGAAAAAGATTTAAAAGTTGTTAAAATAAGAAGTGATCATGGTGGTGAATTTCAAAATATTTCTTTTTATGATTTTTATATGCATCGTGGTATAACTCATATGTTTTCCGCTCCGAGAACACCACAACAAAATGGTGTTGTTGAACGGAAAAATCGAACCATACAAGAGATAGTACGAACTATGTTAAACTCCTTTGATTTACCTAAATATTTTTGGACGGAAGCCGTCAATACGGCTTGCCATGTTTTAAATCATGTTTTGATTAGACCAAAGCTTAAGAAAACTCTTTATGAACTATTTTATGGAAAAACTCCATTTATTGGTTATTTTCGTATCTTTGGTTGTAAATGTTTTATTTTAAACACAAAAGGTCACCATGATAAATTTGATTCCAAAATTGATGTTGGCATTTTCTTAGGGTATGCACCTAGAAGTAAAGCTTATAGAGTCTTCTACAAACGAACTCTTGTTGTTGAAGAATCTATAAACGTTACTTTTGATGAGACTAATATTGGTTCACAAGTGATTTTGCTTAAGAAAGATGATGATGATGTTGAGGGAGGATTTGAACTTATACAACCTATAAATACACCCTCAATAGAAGCACAAAAAGATGTGGAAAGCACCAACACTCATGTTCAAGAAGAAATCCTCAAAGCATGGAAATTCGCATCAAATCATCCAAAGGAGCAAATCATTGGGAGTCCTTCACAAGGGGTTGTTACTCGCTCGAAGGCTTTGAGTGAGTGTGGTAATGTTGCTTTTCTATCTCAATTAGAACCTAAGAAGGTTAATGATGCTTTAAATGATGAATTTTGGGTTTTAGCTATGCATGATGAACTAAACAATTTTCGAAGAAACGATGTTTGGAAACTAGTTCCTAGACCTAACAATGCTAGTGTAATTGGAACAAAATGAGTTTTTTAGAAACAAACTTGATGAACATGACATTGTTACTAGAAATAAAGCTCGTTTGGTTGCCCAAGGATACAATCAAGAGGAGGACATAGACTATGATGAAACCTTTACACCGGTTGCAAGGTTGGAATCCATTAGGATGTTTTTAGCATTTGCTAGCTTTAAAGATTTTAAATTGTTTCAAATGGATGTTAAAAGTACCTTTTTAAATGGTTTTATAGAAGAGGAAGTATATGTTGAGCAACCCCCCGGTTTTATAGATCATGCTTTTCCAAATCATGTTTACCGGGTTCAAAAAGCTTTATATGGGTTGAAACAATCTCCTAGAGCTTGGTATGCTCGCCTCTCTAGTTTTCTTCTTGGAAATGGTTTCTCTAAAGAAAAAATTGATAATACTCTTTTTGTGAGAAAAAGAAAAAATGATTTTATTTTAGTTCAAATATATGTTGATGATATCATTTTTGGTGCTACTAATGAATCTCTTTGCAAGGATTTTTCTAAAGTTATGCAAGATCACTTTGAGATGAGCATGATGAGAGAGCTCACATTCTTTCTCAAGCTCCAAGTCAAGTAAACTAAGGATGGGATATTCATATCTCAAAGCAAGTATGCTAGAGAATTGGTAAAGAAATTCAATTTGGAGAACTACAAGCATGCACCAACTCCCATGAGTACAAGTGTCAAGCTTGATGTGAATGATAGTGGTGAGGATGTGGACCAAAAACTATACCGAGCTATGATAGGTAGTCTTCTTTATCTCACCGCTAGTAGACCCGATATCATGTTTAGTGTGTGTGCATGTGCACGTTTTCAAGCTTCTCCTAAAGCATCTCATTTGATTGTCGTTAAGAGAATTATTAAATATGTTCATGGCATAATTGATCTTGGTTTGTTTTATCCAAAGAGCACCTCTTTTGATTTATATAGTTTTTGTGATGCCGACTTTGTCGGATGTAAGGTAGATCACAAGAGTACGAGTGGAACATGCCAATTCTTGGGAAATTCTCTTATTTCTTGGGCTTTCAAGAAATAAAATTGTGTTGCATTGTCTACTACGGAAGCAGAATACATTGCCGCCGGCTTATGTTGTGCCCAAGTTTTGTGGATGAAACAAAGCTTAGTTGACTATGATTTGAATTTTCAAAATATAAAAATCTTTTGTGATAACACTAGTGCTATCAATATTTCAAAAAATTTGGTTTTGCATTCTAGAACCAAGCATATTGATGTGTGTCATCATTTCTTACGCGATCATGTAGAGAGACAAGATGTATCCCTTGTGTTTGTTGACACAAAATCTCAAATAGCGGATATCTTTACCACGCCTCTTGGTGAAGATGATTTTTGTCGCATAAGAAATAGTTTGGGCTTATGCACTATGTGAAAGTTCTATTTGCTTGCTTGTTTAGTTGTATTTCACATGCATTTTTGTTTATTTTTTTACCCTATTTTGATGGTGACAAAGGGGGAGAGAAATCTCCTCATTTGTGCACATAGTAAGGGGGAGCTCATAGATAGGGGGAGCTACTATCTATAAGCTATATTTATTTTGCTCCCATATAAGGGTTGGTTGTCATCATCAAAAAGATGGAGATTGTTAGACCTTATATTTTGATGATGTTTTACAACCACCATTATCGGTACTAATTGCTTGTTGAGTGAAAATGTAGTTAATATATACATCAAGCATGTTAGTGCCATACATGGAGGATTGGATGGAAAATGCGCTACAACGATGATATCCAAAGGAGGAAGAGGCATAGTGATGAAGCAACGTTTACTCAAGAACACCAAATGCAATAAGCAGCTTCATCAAACTCAAGCTATATCAAGACTCAAAGAATTATATTCTATGTGAGGATATTAACTAGTTTTTCTTTTCTCTCTAGTTCTAGAATATAGGCAAAAAGTTATAGATTTCACTTGAAGCTATTGGGATATCACACACACGTTTTCATATTTATATTTTTGAGCATCTTCGTCAAATCATCATTTTTCACAAGTGTAAGGACTTTTTCATAAAATTCCTTTCCTAAACAATTTGTTTTTAGTATTAAAAACATTTTACAAAGTCTCACAATTTTTAGAAATCAAATGAATATTTTACAGATTTTTTAAGAGAGTCAAAAACAATGATTTTGTATGTATCAGTTCGCGGTCGACCGCCACGGTCGACCACGCCTGAGTTCATTCGTTAGTGAGCAGCAGAAACTTTCACGGTCGATCGCCGTGGTCGACCGTGAGCTCGAGATTTTCCACGGTTGACCACAGAAGTCTCTGGATATTTTCTTCGTTTCATAGCTGGCTCACGGTCGACCGTGAACAATCGTACGGTCGATCACCGCTTATTTCAAACGGTCTTTTGGTACAAGATTTTAGCGCCGATTTTTCCTAGATTTGGGGGATTAGGGTATGGGTTTTAGCTGCTGTGTTTTCTCCTATTTAAACCCCCCTATACCCCTTCTTCTTCATTGTCCCAAGCTTTTGAAAAACCAGAGATTTTGTTTACTGAGAGCCAAAATTTTCAAACCTGTTTTTCATGTTTTCTTAAGTTCACATTCCAGCTTTAGTTTAATCTTTCTCTTTGCTATAGGGACTTGTAAAGAGAGAGCTTTTACACCATTGCTACTGTTTGAGAGCTTGATCTTGTGAAGATCAATTGTGTGGGAGTGTGATCTAGTGGAGATCAACTGTGTAGTTGTGAGATCGTGAGGAGATCGTTGTGTACAAGAAGTTTCGGCTTCCAAACCGGATTGTGTAGTGGATTTCTCCTCGAGAGTGGAGAGCGGGGACGTAGGTCAGCGGACCGAACCTTGTTAACACATCGCGTGTCACAAGGATAACGATTTCTAACTCTATCTCCTTTACATTAGTTGTTTTTGGTTGAAGTGATTTGCTTGTCTTATTTTTATTGCACTATTATAGCCTTAAGACCCTAATCACCCCCCAGGGTCCAACAGACGGGTCTATCAAAACTATCACGTTAACAGTTACCTCTGATAGTCAAACTCGTTAGATAGTGGCCTACTAGGTGATGGGTCCCTATTCCGACTTGATGGATAGTAGCCCACAAGGTAATATACCATGTCTACCCCTCTTTTTCTTCCCCTGTTAAGTCTTAATCAAGACTGGGGGTTAGTTACTTGGAATCCACTGGATTAAGAGTAACGAATCTTTCACATCATTGAGTTAACATTATACTTCTGACGATCATCACCCCATGGAGTATGAATTCAGTTTGCATCACTCCCAATTTGTCACGTTAACAATACACCTCTGACAATCAACTTATCAATCCTTGTCAATAGGATATAAATCCTCAAAACTACTCAAATTGTAATCTTTCCCAGTAAGACACTAAGTCTTCAAAATCTTATTCAAATCACAAGTACAAAACTCCTATCATGTTAATATTACACCTCTGACAATAAACTTATCGATCCTCTTCAATAGGATGATAAGTCCACAAAGTTGCTCCGATCGTAGTAAATTCCCGTCATATTAACACCAAATCTCTTACAAATAAATTTATCAATCCTCTTTAATAGGATGATAAGTCCTCAAACTTGTTCAAATCACAAGTACAAAATTCATGTCACGTTAATATCACACCTCTGACAAATAAATTTATCAATCCTCTTCAATAGGATGATAAGTCCTCAAAGTTGTTCCAATCGTAACAAAATTCCTGTCACGTTAATATCGCACCTCTAACAAATAAATTTATTAATCCTCTTCAATAGGATGATAAGTCCACAAAGTTATTCCGATCACAACAAATTCTTACCACGTTAATCCCACACCTCTGACAAAATCCACTTATCAATTCTCCCCAATAGAACGATAGGTCCTCAAAATTGTCTCGATCGCAATATTCTTCTTATCATGTTAATATCACACCTCTGACAAAATCAACTTATCGACTATCTTTAATAGAGCGATAGGTCCACAAACTCGTCAAGTTAACATCACACCTCTGACGACACAATCCACTTATCGACTCTCCTTAATAGAGCGATAGGTCCCCAAACCAGTCAAGTTAACATCACACCTCTAACAACCAAACCAACTTATCGACTCTCTTTAATAGAACAATAAGCCTATAAAATATTGTTAGGTTAACATCACACCTTTAACAGTCAAACCCCCCCCCCCAATGAACTTGTTAATCCTTTTTTCAACAAGAATAACAAGTTTTATTATAAAATCCCCAGTGGATTAAAGATTTTCTGGAATTATCCTAGTGATAATGAAGAAAATTTCTGAATTTTACTCTAAGTGAAAATTCATGCCAAGTTAATACTACACCTCTGGCACTTCTAACTTTCTTTCAGTGTTTCAAGTGAAAACATAACACATGAAGAAACAACGACAAAGCCTACGCCTAACACGCGTTGCTGGTTAGTCTTTTGCCATGAAAAAGACACCAGAATCCACGTCTGGGGGACTTTATCTCGATCCTTAAATAGAGATAAGTCTGCATCTAACACATGCTGCCAGCTAGTCTTTTCCTATAAAAATGACAAAAGCCCACGTATTCAACATCGTGGCAGGTCATTTAATAACGTTAAAATCCAGGCCTTACACGCATGGGGGACTTTATCTCGATCCTTAATTAGAGATAAGCCTACGCCTAATACGCGTTGCTGGTTAGTCTTTTCCCGTGAAAATAACAAAGTCTATGTATTCAAAATCATAGCATCAATTCTAAGAGGGTTCATTCTCTTAGCACAACGTTATATGTGAAACGGATTCAAATAATTCACATGCTAGCCCAACTCAAACGGTAGTCGGTAAAGGCTTATCAAATCCGTTGATGGCTAAGGGTTTGCTAAAAATCCTATGAATGTTTGCGGGTCCATCAGCTGAATGGATGTGAGCCGTGATGTGACATTTGAGAGCTTCTATTCGTGTATAGCATGTACCGTCACTATAGTTTCTCTTCGAAGCTCAGGTCCTACGTGGAAAATCCCTTCAACCAAGATGCCTTCAAAGCGGGTGCAAAGAACAACTCCTTATGACAAGAAATCAACAGCTCCAATATCAGAGTTGAGATCCAAGGTATTCCGAAAATTCGTCCCAGTCAACCGCGAACTTTCAAAAACTTTAGAGGGGGTTCTTTAGGCTGTCTAAAAATTACTGTAGATAGCTGATCTCTATCAAACACCGATGATGGAAGTTACAATTTTGATGACTTCCAGAATACTATAATTTGAAGATTTTCACGTAGATCGATGAAGGTTACAATCTGATGACCTTTATAATAACTGATGAAAGCTCTGATCAATAGTCTTCATAATCAACAACGAGAATTACAACCTAACGACTCTCACATATCAAATAGCTGAAGCAAAGATTACAAAATGATGATCTTTGCAAAATATCTGACAAAAAGAGACTACAAATTAACGATCACCTCAAACCAAGATGTGGAAGTCCTCCCCGCATTTCAGTATAGAGACGCAGCGCTAATTCAACAGCGGATGCAGCTCCTTATCAGTCATCACTGACGTAACTCAAGCCCACGGACGTAGCTCATGTTCGGCCACAAATGTAGCCTCCAAAAGCTGCCAACATAGCTTCCATCCGCTGCCAAACACAGATTCCAAATTGTTACAAACGCAGCTTCCAAATTGCTACAAACGCAGCTTCCAGACGCTGTGTTTGAACGTAGAATTCATGCCAGAACACGGATTTCACGTTTGACTCGTTCAAACATGAGCTGAACGGTTTCAAAACCGTTTCCCACGATCTGAGAGGATCACAACTCCACTCAGGAGTGATTTAAGGGGCGGTTACATCCCATTAGCCCCACAAAGGAGCGATTTTAGGGGCGGTTATACCCATAATCGCCTATAAATAACTAAGAAATCAACTTAGTTCGGATCCTGGGGCTTGGTAGCAAAGAGGAGAGGGATATCTTTGAATCTTTGAGAATTTTGGAGATCTAGAGATCGGCTTCTTCGGATCATCTTCTCGGTAACAGATTCTTAGGGTTATCTTCGTGCTTGCTTGTCTAACCAATTACGGTTAAGATCAATCAACTCTTTTACAAGAGTTTAAACTCGCTCTGGGTTATCAACTCGTTCAGAGTTTCAAACTTACCACACAAGTCCTCCACAACGTCAAATCGTAAGGAGAAAACCACGTTCCAGTGACACAAGACGTTCGGATCGTCAACGGAGAGCAAACTCGACGCGAGCATTTGAGGGAGGCACTCTATCACCACCGTGAAGAACCCAAAATTAAACAAAGTGGAGAATTCAGATCAATTCTCCTCTCTTTTGTAATCGGAATTCAAATTGTAATTAAGATCGAGATAGTATAAATCAAATTTCTTTCATTTTATTTACTACAAATTTTCCACTTAACATCGACTCATCAAAAGTAAAACACACTTTCTAGCATAGTTTATGAGTCGACTTATGACAGGCATGAGTCGACTTAACCTATCTGGGTCGACTCATGATGCTATGAGTCGACTCGTCTAAAACAAAATATAAACTACACAACAGTTTATGAGTCGACTCAATACTGTTCATGAGTCAACTCAAGACATGCACACATCCTGTTTTAAACAGTACATGTCAACTTAAAACAGGGTTTCAAAAAGCATCTTTCAAATGTGAAATCTCATCATTTTGCAAAATCACATAAGTATCTTAAAAACTTGATTTTGCCAAAATGACTTAAACAAAACTTTGAAACACTTTAGGATGGATTTAGAGACTTATACAAGATATAAAAATAGTATAAATAAGTCTTCAATCCATAAACATAATATTTTGCAAATTCAATAGAATATGAAACACATAAATATGAAAATGAAGATATATATTGTTTCATATCTATATAGCTAAACCAAAATAACTTATCCACATATAAAACAAATAAGTATTATACATCTATTTGTTTGCAAAAACTTTTATGGATAAAACACATAAACCATTAAATTGTGTGTGTATAATATTGAGCTTAAGATATTTACACACAAGTATAAACCTATACTACAAATACTATAAACTATATACCTAAGCTTGAAGGTCTTCGATATAGCTCGACTTGGTAAATTTACAGATGAAGCTTGAACTTGAATCTTTAACTTTAATTGCATTGCTTCACTCCACTATTTTCACTAACCTCCATTGGATATAATCGTGAATGCTCAATTCCATCCATCCTCCAACATGTTGTTTGTCTACAATAAATAGATTAACACCAACACTAGACAAACAACATTAGTGGTAAATTATTTATTAAACATCATCAAAACAAAGAGGCCAATAGCTATTAGATGAGAAGAATCAAAAAAGATAACTTATATGACTTGATAGCCCAATATGTTTGGCGGTCAATAAATGTGATATAACTCATTTCTTGAGTAGTTTTACATCTGAGAGACTCACCTTGCTAGAACACGAGACATATCTTTTACTCTGATGTTGAGTATGATGTTATACCTACATGTTTCTACTTAAGTCATTATTGAGTTTTTATTCATTAGTCTAGGGGGAAAAGGATTTCTAGGTAGACTATGCTTAATAGATAGAGCATCCACTACATGTAGTAGCACTTTCCCCTGGGGGCAGATGGAGATGATCTTGATTTAGCGCTCTAAAGCTTTTGTTGTTATTCTTTTTATTTTTATTTCCTTTTTAGGTAGTTCAGAGCATCGGAGAGTCGCATAATAACGGAGTTCATGCATAGTCACAGCCATATGAGCTAGGAAATGAGACTCCACAGTAGACTGACTTTATATCCATTTATTAGAGTTTTTCTTTGTTTCTCATTTTATAATGACTGTGAGACTTAGTACATTCTTAGTTGATTTATGTCATGATACATTTATATATTTTACGATGTCAAATGTATTCCAGACTTGTTCTTCGAGACATGATTTATTTATGAGACACTCTTTCCTATATCATGTTAGCTATAGTTATTTTCTTCTATTGCATATTTGTACCTACACTTTATTTTTGTTTCCGCTAGGGGATATTGTTGTGATTAGTGAAACGTGTTATTACATGGTGTGGGTGCATTGCAGGTTTGATATCTCTGGGTTCACCTTGGACTATAGCTATGTGTAAAAACAAGGGCGTCACAGTTGGTATCAGAGCTCTAGTTTCAATATCCTTAGGATCATCCTCTATCGAGTTGTGGAGCTAGAATAGAGTTTCTTAGGATTCATGTTCGTTAGAAAATCCTAGAATGAGTGAGGACGATATATGCGTATATCTCAAAATTTTGGAATTTTTTTTACAATTATTTTATGTTGATTTAAAGTATTTGCATGAATACTATGTGTTATGAATAC
>BQKN01001085.1:381761-401442 GCA_022839385.1 Asparagus kiusianus | reverse complement strand
AATAAATGAAATTATATAAGTTTCAAGCTTAATATGCAAGCATGTTCGTGCTAATTTAATCGATAACTAGGGTTATGTCAATTTCTTGACTAATGAGAAGATTAAACCTAATTACTTGAATTAAGGGTTTAAATAATCATGGAGATGATTCTTTTGTTTTGTTATTACTTGCTTTGTACTGTATTAAAGCATGATAAACATGTGATGAATGCTAAGTGTTGTATGTACACGGGTGTGTGCATGTTTCTGCTTAGTAGTCGACTACTAAGAGTAGTAGTCGATTACTAATGTCGAGTTTGTTCTACAGAAACTGTCTGATTATAGAGTAGTTGACTAATGTACAGTGTAGTCAACTAATACCGATTCATGTTTTACAGAGTCTGGATAGACTCAGTGTAGTCGACTACTAAGCTTAGTAGTCGACTACTAAGGCTGATCTTCCTAATATTGTGTTGTTTTGATTTGAAATGCGAGCTCGAGGCTCGAGTTGCATGATAGTATATATGTGGTCATAATTATTCATGAATTGTGTCGTAGTACATGTATTGGTGCCTTAGAGGGGGATTTTGGTTAAGTATGGTTTCGAGCACATTTTTCCCTTGACATCGTATCCTCACGAGTGTATGTTGAGGTTGGTGAACCTATGTTATTGTATATGCACTAGAGTATGTTGAGGTTGGTGAACCTATGTTATTGTATCCACATGAGTGAACACTGAGGTTGGTTAACCTATGTTATTGTATCTATACTAGAGTGTGCTGAGATTGGTGAACCTATGTTATTGTATTTGCACTAGAGTGCGCTGGGTTCAGTGAACCTAAGTTATCATATCCTCACTAGAGCGCGCAGAGGAAAGGAGCCTATGTCATTGTATCCGCACGAGTGTGCACAGAGGCAAAGGAACCTATATCTTTATTTCCACATAGTTATGCGTAGAGGTTGAAATGTTTAATAGTTGTCATGCACGGGGGTGCTATTAGATGAGAAGAATCAGAAAAGATAACTTATATGACTTGATAGCCCAATGTGTTTAGCGGACACTAAATGTAATATAACTCATTTCTTGAGTAGTTTTATATTTGAGAGACTCACCTTGGTAGAACACGAGACATATCTTTTATTCTGATGTTGAGTATGATGTTATACCTACATACTCTACTTCAGTCATTATTGAGTTTTTATTCATTTTAGCTTCGGGGAAAAAGGATTTCTAGGTAGACTATGCTTAATAGATAGAGTCTCCACTACATGCAGTAGCCCTTTCCCCTGGGGGACGGATGGAGGTGATCTTGTTTTAGCATTCTGACGCTTTTGTTGTTGCTCTTTTTGTTTTTATTTCCCTTTCAAATGGTTCAGAGCATCGGAGAGTCGCATAATGACGGAGTTCATGCATAGTCACAGTCATATGAACTAGGAGATGAGACTCCGCAGTAGACTAACTTTTTATCCGGTTATTAGAGTTTTTCTTTGTTTCTCACTTTGTAACGGCTGTGAGCCTTGGTACATTCTTAGTTGATTTATGTCATGATACATTTATATATTTCAGGATGTCAGATGTATTGTAGACTTGTTCTTCGAGACATGATTTATTTATGAGACATTATTTCCTATATCATGTCAGCTACAGTTATTTTCTTTTATTGCCTTTTTGTACCTGCACTTTATTTTTCTTTCCACTAGAGGTTATGGCTGTAATTGGTGAAATTTGTTGCGTGGTATGGGTACATAGTAGGTTTGACATCTCTGGGTTCACCTTGGACTACAGTCATGTGTGAAAATAAGGGCGTCACAGCCCAATCCTCCAAAGCAGAATTTTATTCCTCGAGACAGAGGAAAGGCACTCGCAGCTGCCATCGATGCTCATCAAACATCACAACGAAAACCACAACAGCAAGCGCTACAGTAGTCGTCATTCCAACTGCAGCACGAAGCGCAGCAATCTCAAAGGCAGTCAAAGACTTCGAAGTCCAGATTTCCTAAGGAATATTCCTTTAAAGAAGAAGAAGTCCCTATCATCTTCAAGTACCTCTTCGATGAGAACAAAATCAAGCTGCCGCAAATCACGAATGAAGAGGAAGCTAAGAGAACTTCAGATCCGAAGTATTGCGCTTATCATAAGAGGGTCCACCATCCTACTAAGGCTTATTACGTTCTCAAAGATCGAATTCAAGCCTTGATTGATGTTGGCATCATAACTGTGAAGCCTAGGAAAATAAAATGGGTGCAAATGCAATGTTCATCAGTTTCGGCTCTGTCCTCTATCGTAGTTCTAACCAGAGCTCATGTCAAAGGTAGAGATAAAGATAGTGAATGAAGTTCCTCATGGAAACTGCCATAAGGGACTCGTACTACATACGGCCCCTAACGGTGAAGTTCTTTAGGTTCATCTAGACCTGCTTGAAGATGGACAGTAGGCGGGATCCTCTTCTAAGAAGAAATCCAAGAGTAAGGGCAAATCGTGTTGCCCCGCCTCAGCAAGTCTGGAGAAAGACGATGAAGATATCCCAACTTTGTCACTTTCGAAAGACGAACATGAAGTCTCTGTAGCCAACAAAGAACTGGCTTTCGCTACCAGGAGTGGGAACGAATACCGATACAAGTATCAGAGACTTCTGACCAGAATGCTAAAACTTTAGCTGAGCTGGGAGTCATTTCAACTCCTCCAAAACTAATTAATAAGCCCTAACAACAACCAGATGCTAAGCGGAAGGTAATAGAGGCAAAACAGAAAGAGCCTCAACACAAAGATATTCAGATTCCGAAGCAGTCTCGTTTCAATCGACCTATTGGAAGAGATAAACCAGAAAGCTCGAATGCTCCATATCGCTTTGATGTCATGGCCCAGTAGGCCAACATCCCAGCGAGGATTACTCTATATGAGTTGCTGCCTCTTTCCAAATATACCAAAGAAGCTTTGCAAGAAACTTTGGCTGACTTTGACATTTTCATCACTCAGATTAATCAAGTCCCTGAAGAGCCAGAGCCACCAGTTCAACATTATAATCTGGCAGCCAAATAATTCCCTTGCATCACCTTTACAAAGGAGGATATGCAAGTGAGGAACTCGAAGCATGATAGGCCTTTGTATTTCACCGGGTACATTGACTCAACTGCTGTCAATCGAATCTAAGTAGATCCGGGTTCTGTAGTTAGCATTATGCCACTCCGATTGATGTATCATCTCGGAATTCCTGCTAGCAAGTTAGCTTTCATGGGCACTTCTATCTATGGATTCAACACTAGTGGATCCAGACCATTAGGTAAAATCCGAGTGAAGTGCCAGCTTGGAGAATTGAAGTCAGAGGTCATGTGTTACGTGATAGATGCAGAGACGTCTTACAACTTGCTATTGGGTCGATATTGGATCCATAGCAATGTTATAATTCCTTCCACCCTCTATCAGTGTTTAAAGTACGTGGACATAAATAATAAGGTCAAGACGGTGGTCATGGACGAGCAACCATTTAAGGGGTTAGAAAATTATTTTACTGACTCCCTTCTATATGATGCTGAATCCGATATTGAACCATCGGCCCTGGGGATAGACAACGAAGAAGAAGTTGATACCAAAGCTGGGCTCAATTATAACAAAGGTCTTGTATTTAATGATATTGTACCTCTTGTAATCAATATTGATGGTGGCAAATCGTTAAATGGAAGTTGTAACTGGTAACTTGCCAATTATACAATAAATGACGATTTAGAGTACTCGTTTTGTCGTAATGATAAAATGTAGAGACTATATAATAACTCTGACATACATATGCCACTTCGGTCAACTTACATGACAAAGAAGCGTGTCCAAGACTCCTTCGAAACAACCCTCGTCTTACGTGCAAAGGCAAGGGGTAGAAAAGAGATAATCTTTGGTAAAGGGAAGTCGTTCCTCCCTCCAATCTCTTCTTGGAGATCAACGCTGATGATGAAGGACCTGATCGACATTTCTTCAGATATAGCTCTCAAGCACTTGACTATATGAAGAAGCAATGATACAACCTCACGCTCGGTGAAGGTCTCCATTTTAGCCAAGGTATCCGGGTTCCACCCTATCCTGCCTATGTACCAAAAGGGAAGCCTGGCAATTATTACGGACATAAGAAGGGTCTAGGCTATGTCTCTTCATCTAATGACGAATGTTGTTGGCAAGTCATCAACCAGTCATCCAACCCGAGTAGAGACGGATATTCGTCAGATTCTACAGATTAAGACTCTGATGTTAGCCTTGGAGAAATGTTCAAAGGTCTGATGTTGAATATGGTCACGATCAACCCTACAACATTAGAGGGAGATGATCAATTGCCAACTTGGGAAGACTCTTAGATCCATTACCTAAACATCCAATATGGTGACAGATTCGAGCAAAGAGAACCTCCCACCGAAGATAAAGTGGTCCAGGTAAACATGGGTGATGAAGCGAATCCGAAGCCCATATTCGTTAGCGATAGCCTCCCACCAGAAGAGAAGGATGAGTTGATTGCCCTCATCAAGGAGTACATCAATGTCTTTACCTAGAATTATAAAGATATACCAGGACTTGACCCAAACATAGTGATGCACCACCTTAACATAAAACCGAATGTTAAACCTGTCAAGCAACAGCAAAGACGATTTCATCCATAAATTATGGAGGCGATTGAGACTAAAGTCAAAAAGCTAATCAACTCGGACTTCATCAGGGAGGAATAACATCTCGACTGGCTAGCAAACATTGTCCCGGTTCTTAAAAAAATAGGAAAATCAGGATCTGCATTAACGTTAGAGACCTAAAAACCGCTTGCCCAAAGGACGATTTCCCTCTTTTGATCATTGATGTCATCATCGACAGTACGTGCGGATTCGAGAGAATGTCATTCATTGATGGATTTTCGGGTTACCATCAAATCAAGATCTACACGAACGACAAAAAGCATACCGTATTCAGAATGCCCCTCGGCGTCTTTTGCTACACATTCATGCCTTTCGTCTTAAAGAGCGTAGGCGCCACATACCAACGGATAATGACGAAGATTTTCTAGGAACACCTCCGGAAGAACGTCGATTGTTATGTTGATGACTTGGTCGTGAAAAGCCGCAGCAAAAATGACCATATTAAAGACTTGAAGATGATGTTCAATCTTATGTGGGGTCACCAATTGAAGATGAACCCTACCAAGTCCTTTCTAGGAATGTCCAGTGGCAAGTTACTCAGATCCGTCATCACCATGAAAGGTATCCACATTGATCCCGATAAAGTAAAGGTGATACACGAATTGCAAGCCCCAAGAATTCTCGAAGAACTTAGGGGATTGCAAGGGCGACTGGCTTACATCCAGTGGTTCATCTTAAACCCCTCTAGGAAATGCCAACCATTCTCCAAGCTCATGAAGAAGGGTGTGTCATTTATTTAGGATGATGCTTGTCAGAAGGCATTCGAGGATATCAAAGCATATCTGTTAAATCCTCCCGTTCGCGTTACACCAAAGTTAGGGAAACCATTCTTGATTTATGTCAAGGTGACGAACCACTCGTTAAGTGCTTTACTCGCACAAGACGATGACAACAACCACTAGCAAGCAATATATTACCTGAGTTGGACTTTGGTAGGTGCAGAATCTCGATATTCAATGATTGAGAAGGAGTGTTTCGCCCTAGTATTCGCAATTCAGAAAATGCGACACTACCTGATTGGACAGACGATCTACGTCATTTCCAATACCAACCCAGTCCGGGTATTCATGACACAACCGGCTTCCATGAATTGGCGGCTGGTGAGATGGGCACTACTCTTCTCTCAATACGACCTGCACTTCAAGCAACAGAAATCGGTCAAAGGATAAGCAATTTGTGATCTCCTAGCGGTTAACCCCACAAAGGATACAACCGAATTATATGAAGATTTGGCGTATGAAACTCACTAAGTCAACACTACCTCTCATGAGAAGGTGTGATAATTGTACTTCGATGGTGCTTCCCGAGCAACCAATATGGTGAGTACTCCCAGATGCTCCAAAATATCCTCAGGAGTCGGAGTTGTCCTAGTTTTCTCGAAAAAACATGTGATGCCTCAAGCCTATTTGTTGATCGAGTCATGCTCCAATAACGTGGTCGAATACAACGCGTTGCTCATTGGGCTCATTTTCGCCAAAGAGCTGGGGGTCAAGTACCTTAAAGCTTTTGGTGATTCTTAACTGATACTCAGCCAGGTTTGAGGAGAGTACGAAGTCAAGAATCAAGACTTGATCCTGTACCACTAGGCGGCCATCAAGATGGCAAACTTGTTCAAAGAGTTCTTCATCGAATACATCTCGCATCTGCAAAACGCCTACGTAGATGCATTGACGGCGTTAGCAGTATATCTAGCACAATCTCCCGAAACAGATTAGTCACTATGAGACCTCACCAACTCTTCAAACCTGACTGCACCCTGGACATCATAGAGGCACACGTAGCAAGAATCAAACTCGAACATTAAGACTGGTGTTTCCCCATTATTGATTATGTTTTGCACGGTATTTTACTGGAAGACATGAAAGAAAGAGACTTGGTCCGACGAAGAGCACCGAGATTCTATTATAACACGGTGACCCAGACACTATTGTTTTCGTCAAAAGTTGTGTTTTCCATTGCTTTCGAACCTGTTACACCGTTTATCGATTACAAGTTCAAACTAAAAGAAAAGTTGATCTTTTTATAAGATCCTCTTATAATAAAAAAATCAAAAATTACAACTTTGTCCAACAAAACGCAGCAGTAGTTTATCTCCTGATGCTTCGTGTGGGATCTTTGCCTGTTCTCGGGTCATGTTAGTCCATGGACTACCACAGATCAAATCCGGTTGACAGTATAACTACGCTCTTGTTTCACAAAGAAAACAATTACGACAGCGATAATCACGACCAAGCGGGATTATGGCTCTTCTCGAGATTAAAACAAGTTTTAATCTGGAGGAAGGAGGGGGAGAGAATCTCGAATCTTTTGAAGGGTTTTTCTTTATGTAAAAGTTCGCCAAGATTCATTGATTCTCCTCTGAAATTCGTGGTTCACTGTTTAATTCAATAACACCTCACATTCTAATTCTCAGATCCTCTCAAATGAAGACCCTGGGCTTCTACTTATAGGCTTTTATCATCGCATTTTCTAAAAAGATAGGTATTCTAATGTCTTCTACAGTTGATAATAATTCAAATATGTTTGGGGTAGTTTCAAACCGATTGAAGAAGTTCTGGAATGAAAGAACTCTGATAAAACATTGAAATACATGTTTTTGGGAATTTCGACTGGTCGGGACTGTCCGCGGTGGCCCAAAACTATGCGAGACACCATTTGGTGGCTCGCACAAGGTGCGAGCCACCATTTGGTGGCCCACACTCAGCGAGCCCCGTGGCTTCCGTTTACCCGTCTTTTCAATTTTTTTGATGGTTTTTTGTTTCATTTGTTTGCTTTCTTTGCAGTTGTTTTTCACTTTATGTGTGTTCGTTGATTCATCTCCTCGTACTCGATTTGTTTCATGCGTTCTGCGAAAGATTTATTAAACTTATGATTCACTCTGTGCGTTTTGCCGACTTCCAGATGATTTATCGAACTTACGATTAGTTTCGTACGTTTCGCTAACTCACGAACTATTTACCAAGCCTGTGATTCGCTTTATGCGTCTTGCTGACTCGCGAATGGTTTATCAAACTTGTGATTCGCTTCATGCATTTTGTTGATTCGCAAGCAAACGTTCATCGAATGCACAAACCTTTTAGAGCTGGTTGGCGAGCGTGTGAGCCCGTGGTCTTGTTCCGAACATTTCATGACTTCATTGCATCAACGATTCATTGTTACATCGCCTTGAACTGCATTCGGGGTCGATAGGCAATTTTTGACGCCTACAGATACCCTCTCCAAAGTGTTTCAGCCTCGTTTCTTTTATAGAAGAGGTTGTGATATTTTGGACATGATACGTATGGTCCACAATCCCTCAATTCCTCTTAGTCTATTCAATTCTTTGTAGAATAGCTAAGATTCGTCCGATTCTGCGTTTATCATCTAACCATTGTTGAAATTTTGAGTTTAGACCGGTGTGTTTGATGTCTGGATTGGCCCGTGTTTGTTGAATTGATCTAGAGACTTACCTCGATGAGACAGCGGACGCATTGATTAGTGTTGAGTTCTCATCGCCGTTCATTCAGATGACGTTGAATTATGTTGACCGACGCCTGCGTTCGCTCCTCCCCATGTTGAAACATGGTGGAAAGCTAATTTATAATTTTAGTCCTTCATGAATTTCCTTAATTGGTTTGAGTTCGAATATCTGCAGGGAAGCTATGGGTTACCCTTAAGAATATAGTGTATGATACTCTCCAGGAACTTCCCGTTGAAGATCTAAATCAGTTCAGACTTGTGAACCCATCGGAGTGTCAATGCAAATATCCGGTCCAAGATAGGTTGGAATTTATCCGTAAATTGACCGAATCACTCATTTGTAGAGGATCTTAGCTTCATTTTGGGTGATAATCGGTGAACCGCGGCTTCGTGTGCGCGCGAATCGGCGAATCATGGCTTCACACGGGTGCAAACCACTGAAAAACTCTCTTGGGGCTATTTTGGTTTGGTCTGGTCTAGTTTGGTTTGGTTTAAAATAGTTCAGACCGCGGGTTAGTTTGGTTGGATCAGGTTTGGTTCGGCTAAACCGGACCTAAACCAAACCCTCTATCTTTTTTTTTAGTGACTGCGACCATTGTATTTGAACATTTGATATTATCAATGATATACATATCTTTTGTTCGGTGTATTTCTCATCTTTATTGTGATTTATCATTCCGTTTAGAATAATTAACCGCAATACTTATAGGATTTTTGGTAAACTCTCAACCATCAATAGATTTGATGAGCCTTTACCGACTACCATTTGAGTCGGGCTAGCATGCATATTGTTTAAGTCCGTTCTACATGTAACGTTATGCTAAAAGAGTTAACTCTTTTAGTGCTACGATATTAAATACGTAGACTTCGACTTTCTTACAGAAATAGACTACCCGACAACGTGTGTTAGGCGCTGACTCATCCCTACTTAGCTTCAGGATAAAATTCCCCAGATTGGATTCTGGTATCATTTTCACTCGGTGAAAGACTAAACTGGTAACGCATGTTAGGCATTGACTAATCCATTCTTAGGTTCGGGATAAAATTCCTCACGCGTATAAGGCACGGATTATGGTATTATTAATAACAACCTGCTACAATGTCGAATATGTGGGCTTTTGTCATTTATACGGTAAAAGACTAACCGACAATGCGTGTTAGGCATTGACTTATCCCTTCTTAGGCTTCGGGATAAAATTTCCCATACTTGAATTCTAGTGTCTTCTTCAATCAGTAAAAGACTAAACCGGCAACGTGTGTTAGGCATTGACTTATTTCTACTTAGGCTTTAGGATAAAATTCCCCATGCTTGTGAAGCACGGATTTTGGACTAATAAAAAAAAGTGGTGTCTTCTTTTGGGGTAAAAACGAACCCAATGCTGGAGAGGAAGAATTTTATATTCTTCCTCCAGTTACAAAGGACACTTAAAGTGGAATCTCCACTTCAAGAATCCGGGAAGGTGAAACTAAGAGTGGGATCTCCACTCCGAGAATCGAAAAGATTCAGATAATCCTAACTGTCGGAAGGTTTGATTATCGAACTAAAGGTGGGTTTCTCGTTTATCGAGAGTGGATTACGGTTTTGTCCCTAACTGTTGGAAGGTTTGACCAAGTAGGAGGTTTGAGATGACCCTAACTATAGGAAGGTTTGATCGCTTGATTTGGAAGTGGACCTCTCGTTCGTGGAAGGAATCGAGAGGAGATTTTGGTTATGGTCCTAACTATAGGAATGTTTGACCAAGTGGGAATGGAGGAACAACCCTAACTGTTTTAAAGGTATAGTCACTCGATTTGGAAGTGGACCTCTCGTTCACGGAAGGAATCGAGAGAAGATTTTGGTTGTGGTCCTAACTATAGGAAGGTTTGACCGAGCTGAATCAATGGGAGTGAGAGTGCAAATCACAGTGGGAGTGTTGATTTGTAAAAGTCACTCAGCAAAATTTTTCAATGTTAAGTGATAAGAATTTAACATGAAAGGGGTCTGCTGCTTGCCATGAATTAGCAGCTAAACTTTGAGAACACTGCAGTAGGACTTAACCTTGGGCGTGCTAAGTGCGCAAATGCAGTGGGAGTTTGAATGGATTTGACCGAAAGAACTCTGATAGTCTCACTGTCAATTGATCTGATCAGCGAGGGACAGTGGGGGTTTCATATTTATCCTCATTTATAGTAACCGGGTTATCCACCCCTAACTTTCCTTACGAAACTAGGTCTAATGAGGAATACTTTGTATTCAGATGAATGGTCCGGTTATCCTTAAGAATATCACATACGATATTCTTCTAGGATATTCCCGTTAAAATTAGGAAATAGTTTAGACTCATATACCTGTTAGAGTATGTAGGGAGCAGTTTATCCTTATGCATCTATTGAAGGATTGAGAAGTAGTTTATACTCGTATACTCTTCAGAGTGTGTCATTCTCATTCGGCTCATTTCAGCGTTATGATGCCAGTATCGACCAAGGCTTAAATGTTATTCTTGAGAGTGAAGCAAGCCTTGGTGGGCTGAAGGATCCTCCTGTGGTACACACAATACTTTGGATCCGAAGTGTTATTAGCTTCCTCCTGATTCGTAATAGGTGACTGCTTGATTTTGTTGTTTTCAAGGAGGTATTTGAAGATAGCCGGAACCTCTTCATCCTTGAAGGAGTACTCTCTTTGGAGTCTTGGATTTGGAGTCTTTCGTTGTTTCTGAGGCTGCTGTTGTGACGTCTTATTAGCGTTAACAACCGATGCATGTGCCTTTCTATTACCACGAGAAGAAAAATTAGAGTTCAGGGGGTTAGTCGTCTGTTGGCTTTTTTCGAGCTTTTTTCTTTTGAAAAAGTGTTTATCCTATTCCTCTCGCAATTTTAATTCTTTCCATGTTTTGGATGGTGCTACTCCCATAACTTTCAAGATATCAATGGACAAGTTATTATGACAGGTTTAGAGGATGAATCCTCTGTGATTAGATCTCGGTAATTCATCACCTTATTTCGGAAGCGCTTGATGAAGTCGCCGACCGTCTCTTCATCTTCATGTTTCTCCTCAAAGAGTATCCTGATAAATATCTTGGCATTGCCATCAAAGAAATTACTGATGAATGAGCTTTCCATGTCATCCCAGCCGTTGATACTTTCAGGCTTGAGACGACGATACTAATCGAAGGCAGGCCCGCGAAGGGTGCTAACGAATGACCGGACCATCAAAGACTCATTGCCAAAGATCACTCCTAAGCGGGACTTGAAATAAATCAAGTGTTGAGTAGGGGAGCCCTTCCCATCGAACGGTGTGAAGTTTATCAGGTTGAACTTCGCTGGATACGGGATCGACTCCCACTCTCTTGGATAGGGACACGGAATACCAGACTTCTTCACCTCTCGAGCAGACATCAGAGCATTGATTTTACTCTCGAGGTCTTTCATCTTTTCGTCCTCGTCTGTATCATGCTTTGGTCGATTTCTGAGAGGAACAACGCGACCACCCCTGACATTGTCATCTTTGGTGGGACCACCCCCAACGTTATTGTCTTCAGTAGGGACACCCCCAGCATTTTGGTCAACGGGAGAGTTATCTGCATCGAGATGTTCGTCCATGTTTGAATCGCCATCTGCCCGGTAGGCATTGTTGTGTCAACTAGATTCGCCATCTGATTAGACAAAGCCCGAATCTGTTGGTCATTTGTTTCCTTCATCTGTTGCATAGTCATTTCCATTTTAAATTTAAAATTCTCTCTCTGCTTGGCCAGAGCGTCTTCGAGGATTTTAGCCATTTGTTCGGCGTTGATCATGAACACCTCACGAGATTGACCTGTGCTAGACACCTTATTTTTGGAAGCGAGTGCAAAGTTGGCATCTGATGCTTCATCATTCGAGGATAATCCTCTATTCATTCTTTGATAGTCCCTACGTCTAGTAGTCCCTATACATAGCCGTGTTAGACGATGCGATATGAGGGGGTCAGAACTAGAAGGTCGAATCGACTTTCCCTTATCAGCCATATTAATTATGACTTCTGGAAGTTCATTATCTTGAACAACTAATCATTTCTTACGAAAACGCCTTGCCTTGGTTTTCAACACTTCAGAGGAAAGCCTTCGAGATAGACCCTCTGTAGAGCGGCCTTAGGGCAGCTACATGCTGATAATACTGCTCTGATAAGCTTAGTGCATGGACAATGAGAAGCCGCTTCCCAAGTATTTTCCTTCTGAGTCTTTTTCTTACTCGCGGTTTGATAGTACAACTCATCAGCATAATTAATGGAGCAACCTATCGTATGTTGGTCATCTTCTTTTGGTGAAGATAATTCCCCAAGAGTCGCACGTTAAAAATCATGTTTCGTGAGTGCGGGGGCCTCAACGGGCTCTTGAACTTCAACTCGCAACCCTAGATGATTAGTCATAGGTACCATCTCCATGTAAGTAGCCTTTAACCTATTGAAAAGTCATGTATATCTCCCAGTCCGACGTGTTGTGCATAGCTTATTTGTTAGCCCGGGATGCTCTCTTGCTTGGGTTTTGTCCCGATTTTCATGCAAAGGACCGAGACGGTCCGTGACCTTCACTTTGAATCGAGACAAGTCCATGCTTTCATGAAGCTTAATCGGAGACTCTAAACTTGTGGGGACGAGAACAGAAGCCATCGGAGGCTCTAAAATAACCGCGAGAACTGAAATTTCTGCAATAAAAGGTTGGCCGGGCTGGGACTTAGTTCCAAACGAACCAATGTTTGGTGTTACAGATCTGACTGAACCGGTCTATGACGGTTCAAGTCTGGCTGAACCAATTTTTAGCGGTTCAAGTCTGACTGAACCAGCTTTTAGCAACCCAGGTCCTGCAGAGTTAAATTTTAGTGGCTCAGATCTGAGTAACTAGTTTTTAGTGGTTCAGGTCTGACTGAACCAGGCTTTTTTGGTACAAGTCTGGTTGAACCAGTTTTTGGCAACCCAGGTCCTGCAGAGTCAAATTTTGGTAGCTCAGATCTGATTGAACCAGTTTTTAGTAGTTCAGGTCTGACTAAACCAGGCTTTTATGGTTTAGGTCTGGTTGAACCAGGAATTTGTGGTTCAGTTTTTCCAAACTTCGTATTGGATTTTGGCCTCCAAATTTGGTGTAGTTTTGATAATTTATTCGGCGCGTCGTGCCTCTGTAACTCCTTAGCCTCCTGTATGAGGCTCTCCGCACGTGCAAGCAATGCACGGTGTTTCTGGATTCGCTCTTCAATGATTGAACGAGTCCTTTTGTCGCGGGTCCACTTGTTAGCCGTTGTTGTAAAAGAAGAATCTTTTTTTCACTGCAGCGGGGTTTGATATCGCTTAGGCTCCATATTTGCCTCATGATGGATTCCATCTACCGACTCTAAGGCCTTTGTGAATTGACGTGCGAGGCGTTGGCGTTGTTTTTGACGTGCTCTTTTTGAGAGAGTCGGCACATTTTCGGAAGTGAGCTCTTTGATTGAAGAGATGTAGTTCGTGGCCTTGGCTTTGTCATATGCCGGGAGGCTATTGTGGGGTGTATCTTGGGCCGCCGCAGGGTGAGGATCCTGATTTTGGGCCTTTAAGTCTGAGTACCCCCGAATCTTCCTTGTGGAGTCTCTCCTATGCTTGCGAGGAGAGGATGATCTGGAAGATGAGGATAAGTATTCCTCTTACTTTGCTTGGTCGAACTCGTACTCGACCTCTTTGTCAACCAGGATGATAATATTCGGCTACGACACTACAGCTTCGGCAGAGAAGCTGTTGGCTCCTACTGTGATCGCTAGTTTGTTTTCGTCAAAAGTTGCGTTTTCCATTGCTTTCGAACCTGTTATACCATTTATCGATTACAAGTTCAAACTAAAAGAAAAGTTTGGTTGACAGTATAACTATGCTCTTGTTTCATGAAGGAAACAATTACGACAGCGATAATCACTACCAAGCGGGATTGTGGCTCTTCTCGAGATTAAAACAAGGTTTAATCTGGAGGAAGAAGAGGGAGAGAATCTCGAATCTTTTGAAGGATTTTTCTTTATGAAAAAGTTCACCAAGATTCGCTGATTCTCCTCTGAAATTTGTGGTTCACTGTTCAATTCAACAGCACCTTACACTTTGATTCTCAGATCCTCTTAAATAAAGACTCTGGGCTTCTATTTATAGGCTTTTGTCACCATATTTTCTGATAAGATGGGTATTCTGATGTCTTCTACAGTTGATAACGATTCACATATGTTTGGGGAAGCTTCAAACTGATTGAAGAAGTCTTGGAACGAAAGAACTCTAATAAAACATCAAAAAAACATATTTTTGGGAATTTCGACCAGTCTGGACTATCCGCGGTGGCCCAAAACTATGTGAGCCACCATTTGGTGGCTCGCGTGGGTGGAAGCCACTATTTGGTGGCCCGCACTCACGCGATCCCTGTGGCTTCCGTTTACCCATCTTTTCAATTTTTTAACGGCTTTTTGTTTTATATGTTCGCTTTCTCTGCAGTTGTTTTCCACTTTATGTGTGTTCGTTAATTCATCTCCTTATGCACGATTCGTTTCATGCGTTCAGCAAATGATTTATCAAACTTATAATTCACCCCGTGCGTTTTGCCGACTTTGGGATGATTTATCGAACTTACGATTCGCTTCGTACGTTTCGCTAACTCACAAACGATTTACCAAGCCTATGATTCATTTTATGTGTCTTGCTAACTCATGAATGGTTTATCGAACTTGTGGTTCGCTTCATGCATTTCGTTGATTTGCAAGCAAATGTTCATCGAACGCACGAACCTTTTAGAGCTGGTTGGCGAGCGTGTGAGCCCGTGGTCTTGTTCCGAACATTTTGTGACTTCGTTGTGTCCACGATTCATTGTTACATCACCTTGAACTGTATTCAGGGCTGATAGGTAGTTTTTGACGCCTGTAACTGTATCGTCGCACATATGACGGTTTGCTGCTCCGATGCCTTTCAACTAAAGAGGCGGAGGAGGCTCTCAAAGAAGCGCATGACAGAACCTATGGTGTGCACTAGCCTGGTCCCAAACTCTGTGATCATCTCAGAAGGATGGGGTATTATTGACCAAGCATGGTCAAGGACGTAGTTGAGTACGCTCAGCGGTGCCATGCAAGTCAAATACATGTTAATTACATGCATCAACCCCTGTAGCACTTGCACCCTTCAGCTACATCGTGGTCATTCGAGACATGGGAAATGGATATTGTTGGTCCTATTTTTCCATCATCGGTCAAAGGTGGCCGCTTTATTCTGGCAATCACTGACTACTTCTCCAAGTGGACCGAAGTAATTCCACTTAAAGAAGTAAAGACAAACGACGTGGTCAAATTCATCAAACACCATATTATTTACTTATACGGTGTTCCAAGATGAATCATGCATGACAACGTCCCCAGTTTGTCAGCAACGCGTTCATTAAATTCTATGGAAAATTCAAAATTCAAGACATCTCATCGATGGCCTATAATCCCACTATGAACAGACTAGCTGAAGCCTTCATCAAGGCCATCATAAAGATTTTGTCAAAGCTCATGAGAACTAACAAACAAGATTGGGATGATAAACTCGGTGAAGCTCTATGGGCTTATCGCACCACAATCAGCATACCTACCAAAGCGACCCCGTACTCTCTAATGTATGGATGTGAGGTTGTACTTCCCTTGGAAATCCAAATTCCATCCTTTGCATCGCTCTCACAACGGGGATGACGACGGAGGAACAACATCAGAAACGTCTTGAAGAACTTGAGATGTTATATGAAAAGCGTTTGGCAGCTCAGCAGCAAATTGAGTTCTACCAAGCCAGAATCAGGCCTTTGATAAGAAAGTCCGACAATAGAGTTTTAAGGAAGGAGACTTAGTTCTTACTGTCCGACGACCAATGGTACTCAATTCCAAGAAGAAAGGTAAATTTCAACCCAAATGAGAAAGACTGTTCGTAGTGGAGACAGTCTACTCAAATGGTGCGTAACGCCTAATCACTCAAGACGGTGACAAACTCATAATGCCGATAAATGAGAAGTTCCTAAAGAAGTATTATTTCTAGTACACTCAGGATAACCTATTTGATGGGAAGTTCCTAGAGTATACTATGCACGGTATTCTTAAGGATAACCCGAGATCAGTTGATTATTCAAGATGAAGACCAGTCATCTGAATAATTCATTCTTAATTAAAAAAGATTAAGAACCTCCCACTGTGTCTATTTAATAATTTCTAAGATGATTAAAACTCTCCCACAGTGACTTTCCGAGCACTCGTTCATTGAGATGAGATTCAATGACTTCATCGGGTCAATCTTCCCTCACAAAAATCCAATGGTGTAACTGTGGAGTGCTTGATGATTCACGGTCCTCCACCATAAAACCCCTTTCTGATCAAATTAATTAACGGTGGGTCCACCAAAATTCTTCATGGTTAAAACCCTTCAAACTTCCACTATGTTTAAGAATTTAACACTCCCACTGTTGAAGTCCTGACACGACACTCAAAATCACCATCTGCTGATCCATGGTGATTGTCAAACCCCCTTTGTGTTAAGTTCCTGTAAACTTAACACCAAAAATCCCCATTAAGTGATTTGTACAGGTTAACATTCCCGTTGTTATTTATACCTTCACTCCAACTGTTTCTTGGTCAAACCTTCCTACAGTTAGGACCAAAGCCAAAATCCCCTCTTGATTCCTTCTATTAACGAGAGGTCTACTTTCAAATCGAGCGATCAAATCTTCCTATAGTTAGGGTCGTCTCAAACCACCCATTTGGTCAAACCTTCCCACAGTTAGGACCAAAGCCAAAATCTCCTTTTGATAAATAAAAGGTCTCCACTCAAATCTAGCGATCAGACCTTCATATAGTTAGGGTCGCCTCAAACTCCCACTTGGTCAAACCTTCCTACAGTTAGGACCAAAACTAGAATTCATTATCGTTAAATGAGAAATTCATCTTCAGATTGGGTAATCAAACCTTCCGACAGTTAGGGTTATCCGAATCTTTTTAATTCTTAGAGTGGAGATCTCACTCTTAGTTTAACCTTTCCAGATTCTCGATGTTAAGATCCCACTTTGAGTTTCTTTTAAAGCAGGAGATAGAATATAAAATCCTTCCTCTCCAGCACCAGGTTCGTCTTTGCCCTAAGAGAAGACACAACCTTTTGAAGTGAATGATAAGAAAATACATTCCTTCGTTTCAACACCAAAATCCATGCATTTCATGCATGAGGGACTTTATCTCGATTCCTAATTAGAGATAAGTCTGCATCTAACACATGTTGTTGGGTGGTACATTCCCGTAAAAGTAACAAAGCATGCGTTTTCAGTATCGTAGTCGGTGATTATTATTAAATTAATAATCTCTAAATCCATGTCTTTTATGTATGAGGGATATTATCTCAATCCCTTATTAGAGATAAATCTGCGTCTAACACACGTTGCCGGGTGATACGTTCCCATAAAAATGACAAAGCATGTGTTTTTAGTATCGTAGCCGGTGATTGTTATTAAATTAATAATATCTGAATCCATGTTTTTTATGCATGGGGGATGTTATCTCAATCTCTTATTAGAGATAAGTCTGTGTCTAACACATATTGCCGGATGGTATGTTCTCGTAAAGACGACAAGCCTACGTGTTTAGTATCGTAGTCGGTGATTACTATTAAATTAATAATCTCTGAATCCATGCCTTTTATGCATTAGAGATGTTATCTTGATCCCTTACTAGAGATAATTCTGCGTCTAACTCACATTGTCGGATGGTACGTTCCCATAAAGACAACAAAGCCTACGTGTTCAGTATCATAGCTGGTGATTATTATTAAATTAATAATCTCTGAATCCATATCTTTTATGCATGAGGACGTTATCTCGATTCCTTATTAGAGATAAGCCTACATCTAATATATGTAGCCTACATATTCAATATTATAGCATAAAGTCTAAGAGAGTTTATTCTTTTAGTACAACATTACATGAAGAACGGATTTAGACAATCTACATGCTAGCCTGATTCAAATGGTAGTCGGGTAAAGGCTCATCAAATCCGTTGAAGGTTTAGAGTTTGCCAAAAATCCTATAAATATTATGTTTATTTATTCCAAATCATAATAAGGTTTAAATGATCAAAAAGTTCACTTTTATTCATAAGGGGAATTTAAGAAAATACAAGAGAGATGTTATTAGTCCAAAGACATCTTATGACTACGAATTTGTTCTTTCAGTTTGAAAAGTTCTTCTATGTAAGCTTGTTCAAACTCCATCTTCAGACTTGCTTTTAGAGATTCTTTAATAGTAGTCTGGGCCTTGGCAATCTCTTGTTCCATCTCAGTAAGATTCTTGCTTTGAGGTCCTAGCTGTTCGAGCATATCTTTTTAAACACGTTCCACCCCAGCCAAATCGATTTCCAAAATGCCCGAGCATCCTTAGCTTGTTCGAGCTCCTTTTCTAAGCGTGCTACTTCGGCGTGATGTGATTCTAAAGCCTGAAGCAAATCAGTCTTGATTTTATTTTTCTTGATGATATTTATGTCTATCTGAGTCACACGACTCTATAGCTTTCGAAGTTCAAGTTTGACTAACATTTGTGTATCATGTCACGCTTTTAGTCTTAATTCCATTCGAGTAGGTACATAAGAGGAAGCACCGCTGACCTCAAGCTCCCTCAACTTCTAAAGTCCTTGCTCTAAACGAGCCAAGTCTGCTATAATAATATCGGCTAGATCTAAATATCCTTCTTCCCTAATCCCCAATACATGCTGATCAAGGGACCTCTTGAAGTTGTCAAAGGATGACCCCTTATGAAGGATTAGGTCGATCATGATGTTTAGGAAAGAAACGAAGCTATGAAGTTCTGAACAGATCATGACCTTATCCGGATCTTTATCCGACATTAATACCTTAATGGGTTTGTATACAAATAAAGAAGGTGTTGTAATAAGAACAGGAGAAGTAAGCACTCAAAGATTTGTTGAGAACGGATCTGATACTTGGGATTCAAAAGTAGTTGTGAGAGGAAACATACCAACCCCGACAAAAGATTCTTCACCTTGACACTTTTGTCCCGATGGCATTAATCCAACTTCGGGGATAACTGGAGCTTGTTCAGAGATGACAATTGCCGACATACCCTTTTCTTCAGTTAGCCTGGTAGCTTGATCAGCAGGACTAATTATAACTTCAACTAAGACTTCCGTCAGCATTGGATCCAAGTGGATAGCCACTTTCGGTTCAAGGGAAGATGGTTGAATTTCGGCAATAGTTCGCTTTGAACTTGAAGAGCCTAAGTCCTTAGGCCGTTCTGAAGCCCTTGAGACTGTAGTCATATCGACATCAGTAACTGGTCCTATAGTCAAAATTCTCATATGGTCATCCAAAATTAACAAACCAAATGAATAGCAGTGGCTATGGGATAAAATTCATATCTGCAGATGAACCAGCTTCAGTAGTTGGTCCTACAACTTCACCAGGAGCTTTACCCAATAATAAGTCGGAGATTAACTTATGGTCATCTTCAGAAAGATTCATATCGAGGGTGTGTTCATCAAAATCCTCGATCTCAGCATCATGAGTGACTTCCTCTTCAGCTGGCTCCTTCATCACAACATCTACAGAACCAAC
>BQKN01001085.1:338527-373705 GCA_022839385.1 Asparagus kiusianus | reverse complement strand
CGAGCCTGGAAATAATCAATAATCACATATCACGATACCTCAGACCCACCCCAGGCCGAAACAAGACGCTGGTGCGAGCCTGGAAATAAACAATAAAATATCCGATAACATGAACCAGACCTTCCCATCCCATGTCCAAGTCAACAACTCATATCTCACGGGTCACTACGGTCAAGCCATACTCGCGATTCTCAACTATAATAGGGTATAAATGCAATGAATACTATGTAACAGTATCATGAATCATGAACAGTAAACATGAACAACTACTAATAACAGTACAAGATGGAAACTACATCTATCAAATAAATATACATGGAATGTCGGAATTTCCAATCATCATGCTCACAATTTCATTAATTCCAAAAATAAATCCTTTTAATTTATTTCTCATAAATTATTCAAAAATAAACTTTAAAATATAATAATAATATTATTTATTCTGTATGAACAGTAACTATTTTTTTTATAAAAATTATTTCTATTTTTTTTCTTTTCAACATTATCTCATAAATTCTATCCAACTTTCCAAAATATAAATTTGTTATTTTATATTCATCAATTCACAAGTAATTCCACACATAATTATCACATGAAATAAACTATTCAATATTATTAATTAATCAAAAATAATTTTAACACGAGACAAGTGAGGGGATCTTGCCTGCGAGGCCGAGGGCCTGAGGACGAGCGGCGACAATAGCGGTTGTCATCATAGAGGGGCTCAACGGAGTGCGACGGGGCTGTTGACATATCATCGAACATGTGGTGTGCGATGGAGGCGGCACCGGAGCTGACAGCGAAGAGAGGTGAAGCGGCCGTCGAGTTGGAGGGGAGGCCGAAGGGGTCTGAGGAGGCTGTCGGAGGGGCTGTCCGACGACGGCTGGGGCGCTGGCGGCGGCTAGGAGGACGGCGACTTGGCCGGAGTTTGGTTATGGGGCTGAGGGGAGGCGGGTTCGTCGGCGAGGAGGAAGCGGCGGAGCAGCGGGTCGGTGAGGTGGAGGGGAGAGATGGTCGGAGTTGCGGTGAGGTTGGCGGCGGTCGGAGTTCTGGTGCAGGCGGCGTGCTCGGTTGGAGGTGGGTTTGCGGGTTGAAAGAGAGAGGGAGAGATCAACAGGGCGGCGGCGTGAAAATGAACAGTAGAGAGAAGAGAATATATAGGAGAGAGGAAATTTGGGTTTAGGGAAAATTAAACAAAAATTAATTAAAATAAATAATTACTAATACCTAAAAATTAAAATAATTACAGAATAATTATCTATAAATAAAATCGTACATGTTGAGCTAATATAATAGTTGATACGAAATAGTCAAAATATACCTATATTGTATAATTAAACAAGAATAATTAATAATAAAAATATTTCTATTTAAATTTAAAATTAAATAATTATGGGACAATTACGTACATAGTAAAACGTACTAGTTATACTAATACGATATATAATATGTAACGATAGAAATAATATAATAAATTATACCAAAAACACGTAATTAATAATACTATGTATTATATGAAATAATTCGTAATAATATTAATAATACAACATATTATTTAAAATAATACGTAATAGTACCAATAACACAACAATTTAATTCTAGAAATTTTTCAGTACAAAATAAATTTATAAATATCAAAATCATTTATATAAATATATAATCAGATTTTTAAATCATAGAACTTGTATAAAATCGAGAAAAATACAAATACTCGTTTATAAATAATAATTAAATATTTTAAAATACTAAAAAATATTTTAACTAGTATCAAAAACTCATGGTCCTTACACCAGCTCAGGCTCATCGGAATTACCATTCTACCCTTTTACCACTACTATAAAATAGGGGTACTATTTTCAACAATAGAGTAAGCAATTTCTCAAAATTCTTCTCCACTCCACTACACTTAAGAACTCACACAGTTCATTACTTTCCTACTCAAGTCCATCACTGACTTGATCGTCGAAAGAACAATGAGGGAACTAGTCCTCGTCCTCTTATGAGTTGCTATTTGTGCAGGGAGAAGCTACTCAACTCAAAACCAGATATTCAGAGAAGTTAGCGGCCCTTAATCAACCTCACGCCCATCACATTATCTGTGTGATTATTAACATCAACACTTTTCAAACAATGTCTATTTCAAAAAAATCTCCATACATATAGGGAGGCTGAAAATCTCATTCTTATTTCTCATGAAGTCCCACTTTATGTGAGATGGACTATTCCCAATAAGATGGTAGGGGATATAAAAAGTATCCAGTGCAGTTAATGTATCACTTCATCAGATGATATCACTTCATCGACGTGGTTCCTCTAGCCAATAATAATTTAGCATGTAAAATAATTTGAAAAGAAGATATCTCACTTTCACTAGAGCTTTACGTGCCACATGTCAAATCTAAACCCGTATTTGATGAAAGAGGTGGATGGGCAAGATAGAGATGGTTGAGTTTAATATGGTTGATTTAATTTCTTAATCTCTATGTTATTAATACAATAAACAAAAAGTTGAACTGGCATAACACAAAGAGGGCAAAATATTAAAATTGATAGTTGTTGTCCTTTGTTAATCTCGTCAGATGGAGACTGGTTTTGGACCTAAGATTCGTTGAATGCGGTAAGAGCCAAATGAGTGAGAGAACAAGGTAAATGATGGCGTGACATTTTAATTGCCACATGTTAATAATTAATTAAATAGAGGCATGAATGATGTAGTCTAAATTCACTTCAAAGAATTAATTTGTTTTCTTGAAATAATTTTCGTTTAGTGATACTCAAATTCTTTTCAAAGTTGATAGATTAATTTGAGATAATTATAAGAATTAGGGAACCCAATAACAATCAATGATTTGAGAGACTAATTTCTCCCATGCATGACTAACTAACTATAACTATGACTATTTTTGTAAAAATACAAAAATCATTTCTTTTCCTTTCCGTTAACAGTTATAATAATTTCCCGAAAATGAGAGAAAAAAAATTAAAATTAAAATCCACTTTGTGTGATTGATTGATCGTCATCCTCAATTCACCGCTTCTCCTCTCCCCCCTCTCCTTCATGCCCCTCTTCCACTCCCTCCTCCGGCGATCTTCGCCTCAAACCCTAACCCTAACCCTAAACCTAATTTCCTCCAAGATCTAGGGTTTCATCCCCATATCCGATCAAAATGCTGAACAAATTCATGAAGCGGGGCAACCGCAAGGTCCCCAAATCCGACGCCATCGAGCCCTCTGCCTTCTCCTCCGCCTCCACCGCGGCCGCCCCCACCGTTAACCACTCTTCGCGCGTTTCGCTCCCAAATCAATCTCCCAATCCCTCCGTCGCCGGCGTTGGAGGCGGCGGCGGAGGCGGCGGCGGTCCCTCCTCCGCCCCAACGGTCGAAAGCCTCCCCCTTTTCCGAGACGTGCCCGTCGCTGATCGCCAATCCCTCTTCCTCCGAAAGCTCCAGATCTGCTCCCTCTCCTTCGATTTCTCCGATACCCTCAAATTTGCGCGGGAGAAGGAGGCGAAGCGGCAAACCCTGCTCGAGCTCGTCGATTTCATCCAATCGGGCTCCGGAAAAATCACCGAGCAGGTGCAGGATGAGCTCGTTCGTACGATCTCCACCAACATTTTCCGATGCCTTCCTCCGGCGTCCCACGAGAACACGGGCTCCGAGGGTGCGGATCCCGACGAGGAGGATCCGTATCTCGATCCAGCGTGGCCTCACCTCCAGATTGTCTACGAGCTTCTCCTTCGCTACATTGTGTCGTCCGACACCGATACTAAGATTGCAAAACGCTACATTGATCATTCATTTGTGCTCCGTCTCCTGGACTTGTTTGACACCGAGGATCCTAGAGAGAGGGAGTATCTTAAAACGATTTTGCACCGAATCTATGGCAAGTTTATGGTGCATAGACCTTTTATTAGGAAAGCCATTAATAACATATTCTATAGGTTTATTTTTGAGACTGAGAGGCATGCGGGGATTGGTGAGCTTCTTGAGATCTTGGGGAGTATTATTAATGGGTTTGCTCTGCCGATGAAGGAGGAGCACAAGTTGTTTCTTGTGAGGGCTTTGATCCCTTTGCACAAGCCAAAATCAGTGGGGACTTATCATCAGCAGCTGTCCTATTGTATTACGCAGTTTGTGGAGAAGGATTATAAGCTTGCCGATACGGTTATAAGGGGCCTGCTAAAGTACTGGCCCGTCACGAATTGCCCAAAGGAGGTGCTGTTCTTGGGAGAGCTGGAGGAGGTTCTTGAGGCCACCCAGCAGGCAGAGTTTCAAAAGTGCATGGTCCCTCTTTTTAAGCAGATCGGGCGGTGCCTTAATAGCCCCCATTTTCAGGTATGGAGCTTACTTTTATCTGTTTTTTTTCCCATATTGAATTGCAGTAATTATTAGGTTTACGGTATTGCTCCTTTACTTCTTTATAAAGGTTACTTTTTTGACAGGTTGCAAGTTTCATTTTTTATTACTAACGCCTGTTAGATTTACCCTCAGAGAATTAAGTTATGTAGGTGGATATGAATTTGTTTTTCCAATATAGGATATGTTTTAGGGTTTCTGACATATGCAAGTACGAATAGAACACTAGAGGTTAGTTGGTGACCTATTGGTATTGGTTCTTTAGAAAAGGAAACTTTAGGCGAGTTGCACATTTTATTTGTTATTAGTTTCAATGAGCTTTGCCCTGGGATAATGGAAAACATATCCGTAGTTATGAATTTGTTTGTTGGATACTCAAGGGGTGCTTTAAGTTTCTAGCATGTGTGGGAACAAATGTACAAATAAAACATTAGGCTATTTGTGTGTTAGTAGTATCTTTAGAAGAGAACTTGAGAGAAGTTGTGTGCTTTGTTTGATGAATAAAGCTACAACTTTGTCCTCAGATAACAAATATCACATAGATGAATGTGGATTTTGTGATTGGGCAGTTAGGTATGCTTAAGGTTTCCAGCACGTAAAGTTACGGGTTACCAAATGAAGCATCATATGTAGTTGTTCCTTATTTCCCAGACTATCTTGTGAGTTCTAGTACTGGTTCCTTTAGAAAGGAAACTCTAGACCAATTGCATGCTGCATTTCTTTTTAGCAGTAGATGTTTGTATTTCAGATTTCGTAGATTATCTAGTGAACTGGGAAGGAAACTTTAGATTATGCGCATGTTCTGTTGTTATTAGTATTTATTAGCCCTGCCTTTGGATAATTAAATATCACATTGGTATATACGAAATGAATTTATTTGCCAAATAGTTGAGTTTATGTTTTAAGGTCTCTGGCCCATATATGTGCAAATAAGCTGTTAGATGTTAGTATTTCCTTTAGCAGATAGTATTTCCCATCCCCATTTGAAGAAAATATCATATCTTGCAATTTAGTATTGGTCAATCTGATTATGTAATATCATTTGAAAGTAGTACTTTGTACTATTTTAAGTGATCACATTCATCTAAAACATTTTAGTATCTTATTTTGCACGTTCATAGCTTTTAATTATGAGCCAAGTAAAAAAGAAATCTGTGAACTGTTGCGTTGTGGTTGCCTTTCTGAAATTCTTGTTGATGCAATGCGGGGAGGGGGGAGGGGGGGATGCTTCAATTTGTCAATACATGGAATGGGTGTAGATGTTCTGTTTCTCCACAATACAGGAGCAAGTATTCCAAAAATAGACAAAGAACTTGAGATGCTGAAATTGAAATTTCATGAGAATTCTAGAATACGCCTTTTGGTTATTTAATAAATGCAACCTGTAAAATAGAGGCAGAAGTTTTACAATATCAATGACATAAAGTATAATACACACATCCATTTTTAGTTAGATGCATTTATATAGTGCTAGTACTGGCAAAGCTTTTTAGTTGTAAGATACAAGGCCTTGACCAATGAGGAATTAGTGAGAAGGTACGTAATTAGGTCCGTACCTAACCTAACTCCGTGCTAGCAGCCAGTTCCGTCCTGACCTTTCCATTTGGCTGATATTTCTTTATCATCTAAAAGAAATGAACATTATCTGCTATACTATAACTGTAGTGTGACTAGTGTATATGCTGATGACGTTTTGGTTGTGCTATGTATTTCTCCTTGCCTTTGATGATATATTATTATCACGAGAAGTAAATCTTATTGATGAAATTCATTGAGTGGACTACTTATTTTCAAGAATCATTTTTAAATCTAGGGTTCACTCTTTTGGAATCCTTTTTGTTACTTACTGGCGATTTGCTTTTGTTCTTTTTTATTTTTATTTTTTTTAGTATGTGGCTGACTTTAGAATGATTTGGAATTATCACATAGGTGTATATCATTGCAATTACAGTGTCATGTTTATTTTGTTATCTTCATCGACAAAATTTAAGAATGTGATGGTTGTGTCTGGGCAATTGGGAACCAACCTCATACAGTCATACTGCAGATCTTATATGGGCATTGCAAATTGGAATTTTATTGACTTTTAAATTCTGAATAAATAGAAATAATATTAGAGAGAATAATAAAAGAAAAGCTTTGCTTTCAAAATCATAAAAGAGTTCCAGAGAATAAATGAAAAATTCACATTGAAATATATGCAATTCAGTTTATTGTCTAAAGCATCCTTGAGCATATTTCTGTTCAAACCCTCCTGCCTAAATTCCTTATGATGGATTTTTTCCCTCGCATTAATTGAAGCCGAGCTCCCAATGCAAGGTAGGATAATGAGTTATTGATGTTCTTTTTTCGTCTAGTTTTTGTATATAGTATCAACATATCAATTGACTATAGGGCCTCAGAGGTTTGATTTTCTTCAATTCCAACAAGCTAGGATGTGACTTATATTCCCACCTTCATTCTGGCTGTCAAGCTAATCAATTAATCAATTTCTCTGTTGAAATATATCAATATATCATCTTAGAAGCATCAACTTCATTGAGCATTTGGGAGGTAAATCATAATGTTTTGAAATTCTTGATGGTGTATGATGTATCAATCTTCATATTATTGATGGTTTTAAACAGTGAATTTGTTGCCCATGGTGTGTAGCATATAGTTTGAGAATTTTAGCTAACAATCCTAATCTTAATTGTTTCAAATAATATCTCGGACTATAGGGGTTTTAAATCTTTTACACCGTAGATCTAATTGTATTGTCATTTGAAAGTTTTATTTGTGCTCCATGGTTCATTAAAAAAATTTGAAACCATGTCCCTTAATAGATAGGAGGTTGTATCATACAGCTTAAACTCTTAGAAGAAGATTTTCCATTTGAATGCACATTAACCAGATTCAACCATTGGGAATTGAGATATAAGGTCTACATATTGGGTGCATTTTTTGTTTTTCATTTGAATCAAGTATTGACGTAGTGCCCGATATTGATATCTATTGACTGTGATATCTGATTCAAAGCATCCCAATTTGATATGGTCAAAATGAGGTGGTATCGTCAATATTGTTGTTACAACATATTTAGGTTGTTATTGGGTAATAATGACAAAACAATAGAAAATTGAGTTTTTAAATACTAAAGGTGGATTCCAAAGTGTTGCATTGGGAAAACTTCTAAAAAGTAATGAATAGAAAGTTTGCAAATAAAATCTGCATTATTTCGTGTATTATTATTACTAACTCGAAAACACTGTATTTTCTGCTGTTGGTAAAAATGAAGATGAAAACCATGATAATACCGAGTTCTCAAACCTTGATCTGAAAAGCATAAGCATTCAGGTAAATCAAATTAGTAGGAATTTGAGGTATATATCCATTTCGATGCACATTGGTCATTAGATATCTTGAACTAATTGAAGTTGAGATCAAGAGCGACTAAGGGCATCATATAATTCCCCATCAACTGTACCTACACCTTGATCCTCTCCAATTTTGCCACAAGTGAAGTATTTCTTTCATTGTTGCCTCTTTTTTCCTTAGATTTTTTTTTGAGATGTCAGAATAGCATGTAAACAATAGTTGTGAGGAGCATGTAGCTGACTTTCCATTGGAGCTTGTTGCTATCTTTTCCTTTTGTACCAAGCTTTTTACAATACCTGTTGCACCTATAGGTGGAGAGGTTGTCTTAGTGGTGGTGGAGGAGGTTTTGTCGAAGGTCAGAGGAGGGAGAGGAGGTGTTTGTAGTCGATGGAGGTTCGAATATGTGGAGACGATAGTGGAGGAAATTATGACTAAGATCTAGACGGTGCAGTCCGCGTAAGCAGCTCATGCTCCCCTAAGTGCTTTTAAGACCTAGGTCTGCGGCCTAGTTAATGCTTATTCTAGGAGGCCTTACAAATGGGCTAGGGCATCCGCTTTTCAAAACATTAACTAGGCATAATCAAGGAGAACACCTTTGATAGTGGCAAAAGGCAAAATGAAGAAGGCAACACGTAGAAGGGTAGGAAGAATTGATACAGAGATTAGTGAAAAGTGGAGAAGGCATTCGGTATCTCACAAAAGATCAGATCCTTTCTGGTGCCACGTTTAGTTCCCTAATCTTTTAGTTTATCTGATGGTCATGCTTAATTTAGCAATACCTTGTCCTTGCAAATATAAGATGGAATACACATTTAATGAAAAATATTAACCTAGTAATAAGTGGACATCTATATCAACTATAGGAGTATATGTGGTCTTCTAGGAGGAACATGTGTTTTTAAATCCTATTACTACTAGCTTATTAGTTACATTTTTGAGTGTGTGAAGTACCTAAAAATTATGTACAAGTAGTTCTCAGGTGTTCATTGCATAGATTTAAGTGGGGGTGGAGGATGCTTCTTTAGTGAGTTGATTGACTTGTACTAGGAGAAGATTGCAGATCCGTCGACTTGAGTGTGTGAAAGTTTCAAGTTCTTTAACTCATGATTAGTCCTGTAGGTCTTTTTTGTATCTAATTATTGGTATACTCATCTTGCTATAACTCAATATAAAATTATTTCTCAAATAATTTTGTCCAATATATAGAACCCCAAATAATTTATATTTGAATTCTAAACATTGATTTTGTTGATCATATTGAGTTGTTGATTCAAACTTGGAAATTCCATTTTATAGTTTTCCCATAATGGCATTTGCCTCTCCTAGTTAGGTTAGCTCAACCTTATTGACGCAGTTGCACCATAAATACACCATATCTTATTGTATTTTGGCCTTGATCAACAGTATGAATTGATGATTGTGACACAGAGCTTACTGACACCCATAATGGTCCTAAAACTAAGATAAATAACATGGTGTTCATTGTTTGATATACATGAATATACTTATTTTCAGATAACATATTTGGCAGGAAAAAGAATATCTATTTAGATCTGATGTTAAATGGTGTCCTATGAGACCTGAACTTAGATTAAGAGGTATGTCTTATGCATTGTGCAATCGATTTAAGGGGTTTGATTCCCATTTCGGTGGTGGATCATCACTCTCATGATGGTGGAAAGGCTGGGAAGTAAGTTTGTCGACGCGATACAGAGCTTTAAGGGGATCCTGCTGTATATCGGTTTTTGACGGGACGAGCAGGGGAGAAAAATGATGTCTACGGGGAAGTGCTTTGAGGTTAGATATTCGTTCAAGTCTAATAGCAATTGAAGTTATACTTTTAAGTTCCACACTACAAAATAGTAAAAAGTGACTTGATCTGGTAGCTTCTATATAGCAGTATTCACTTAGGCTTTGTTTGGCAATGGATTAATTGTGGGGTTATGGGGATTTAACCCTTCCTTAACCCCCTAACAAACAACAAAATTTGTAGATAGATTAATAATATTGTATATAAATGTTAATTTCTAGTTGACCCATCATTAGACTGGTTAGCTATTCTGCATGGGAGTGGAGTAAAAATTTACCCCACCTTGCTTCAACTCACGCGGGGAGGTAGAGTAATTTTTGAGAAAATTTAAAACTGGATCTTTCGGTCATCTATAATAACAAGATCTGCTTAGGTTTACATACAACAACCATATAAGAATATTTATAGTAATCAACTGAAATTGTTATTAAAATGTATGCTCTTGTTTAATGAAACTAAGGTAAAGTTAAATAATGAAAACAATTATCAAAATGCATTGTAGCTTGTTGCTATAAATGAATAGTGCATTGTGCAATGTACAATTGATTAAACTTTCTTATAATTCTCAGATGATAATCTAAAATGGCTAAGAAGAACATGAGGAACTTCGCATTAGGTTTGTTTTCACCTTTGGAATAATTGTTATTGGTACTATATGTCATGTATTAATACGTAATGAGGTTGACTTAAATGTAATTTTGAATTTACATTATCAAAAATTGCTATTATCTATATTTCAGTAAAATTAAAACTGTTATGTAGCATTATTGAGCAAATTGTTACTTTTGTTCTTGAATAACAAGAGTTCTATTGAGATTAATGATTAATCAAAAACCATTGTTTAGTTTTGTTAGATCATTATTCCTCTTCAACACTTACTTTTGAGGGGTTAACCTACTTAACCCTTCTTTATTTGTCAAACACAAACAAGTTAACATTTTATGCTAACTATGTAACCTAAACGGAATTAAATTTTTTAACCCCTCATGATGAGTTAACTAAGTTAATCCTTGTTCTTATCTCTCCCCTCTTAACCCCTCGCCAATAGCACGTTAAAAGATTAATTAAATTTTTAGTTTTAAAAGTGGCTTTTGAACAATATGCCCTTTAGTTTCTTGACAATTATTTTAACTAATCACTAACGTATATTTTTATATGGGCATATAAAGGAATTGAAACATTTTCATTATAATGGATATGTGTACATGTAATGAATAGTAAAGTCATCTTATTCCTTGTTTTAGAGAGACGGTTTTAGCTTACCCCTTTTAGTGTGTTTAGTGATGTATTAAAATATAAAGTACCTTTGGTTTCTCTTTGGTCATGAAAGAACGAGCTTAGGAATAATTATTGTGGTTACAGAAAACAAGCTTGACACTTGTGTTCTAGTGAACCTAACTTTTCATCATTCAATATATGCATGTTCAGGTTCTTTAGGGAAATCTAGGATTTTGTCGTACCCTTTCCTAGTAGTCATAGAACAACTTAAAGCTCGAAATGGAAATGTTGTAATAGCTTCAATAGGTTGAATTAGAGATTCTCTCCAGCTACTAGTTCTTCATTGATACTTTACAATAGGTTTGTGAGACATATTCCATAATGGTATGACTCAAGTGTACTTGCTATGTAAGTCTAAAAGAAAATGAGAAGCTTTCATATCGAAGCTCCCTTGTCATCATTGATCATTGCTATTTCAGCCATCATTTACGAAGAGTAATAGCAGAACTATTCTTAGATGGCGCTATAAAATTCAACCATTCTTGTTAGCAAGTGATAGTCTCTATATTTGACTTTGAAACTTTTAAAATTTTGTTTAAAACATGCTAAGGAACGGGAATGGTTTTCATATCCTATGTAATCACACCTCAACAATTGTACCATAGAAAAGTGGTATCCCTGAAATTAGGATGTTATTTTCAACTGGCTAGCCTTTTAGTGCCTATTTTATTCTCAGGGTTCAGTTGTACATTTTATGTGTTCAACTCTGTATGAGTTTCCTAAGTTTATTTTTAAACTCATAATAGAATGCGGCCGTAATTTGCCTATTGAAAATTCACCCCTTTAAGATATTAGCATGGTTTTTTATGACTTGCTTATCAAATGCGTATTCAAAATACTTGACAAAACTTAGCCAAAATGCTGGCTTGAATCAATTAATCTCAGGCTATGATTAGAAGCAGAATGACATACTTGGAGATACATGTGTGCTGATTCAAACGTCTAGCTTCTGCATGTCTTTCGGGATTTAGTTCTCTAATTAGATTTTCTCATTTTATCTTCTACTTAAGTCATTGGGCACTTGCTAATGAGTACTATTGTTGTCGGATGAGCAATTTAGTTGTGCTAGTGAAATTAATATTGGACAGAACTTTGAAATTTGATAAAAATGATGTTTGGCACTAAGGTTTGTGGCATGTAGGATTTTGTTGAGACATGATTGGGTAATGCATGAATCATTGGGATCAATAAACTCTAATATAAGCCTTGGAAAAAATCACCATTGAGAAGTTATAATGCACATAATCGATTGATCTATCCTTATTATGCATATAAAGGCTTTCCTAGGGAAATACCTATCTTCCATTTACATGCATCAAACATTAGTGAGGCGCACATCACATTTTATGGCAAAATGGTGCTTCAAATATTTGGATGAATATGCTTTTATGATGATGCTTACATTTGAAATCATTGCTTTCTTTCTAGCCTCCCACTTTGTGGAATTTATAAATCCTTTGATTCTTGAAAGAAGAATGCTAAACTTGCAATTAGTCTTTGCTCAATTTAAAGTGAGATCTTAATATATTTCGCTAGCCACGGTGTTACTTAGACTTCCCATGTCTTGGATCTTGATATGTTATAATAATGTATGAATTTAGATGGAAGATGATGTTCTTATAGAAATGAGGATAAGATGACGACCATGCTTATTGGATTCTGTTTGATGATGACATTGGAGCCTATTGGAAAACTTTATAATATAATGACTAGCTTATACTATATAAATTGGAAAAGTAATTATTATATTGGGAAAAAGATTAGCAAAGGACATCGTTTTAAGTGTCTCTGACATGGCCCGATCTATCTCCCGTTATATCATTTTATAAGGTTTGCCGCAATTGATATGGTCACTAAATATCCTTTACCGTTTTTTGGCTATTTTGGACGATATATCTGCGATATGGCCGATATATCAGCCGATATGTTGACCGATATATCTTTTTATATGACTTGTTACAAAATAATATATCATGTTTGGCAATTTTTGGGCGAGTTATCATGATTTTCCCATTTTGTCAAATGACATTTTGCCCTAGAAAATCAGACGAAATGTTGCAACATTGATTTGTACTTTTATTTGTTTCACAATGTTGATTAGTGAGCCTAAACATATATTATTTACATGTTGTATGCTTAGATGTTCATTAAATATGTTGAGATTAAATTTTAGTGCATTATACTATATATGCAAATATTCGTTATGGCATTCTGTTATTTACCACATATCCCCGATATTTTCTCGATATTTGCAATCTGATATTAATTTTAGCCATCCTGAATATCCAATATTTAAAACATTGCCAAAGGATGATTGGAAGTAAATGTATGAAATTAAAAATTGGTCAAAACTAGTTTATCAGCTAAATCTGACCCCTTTATAAAGGTGATTAACAATAAAGCCATAATGCTAACTGCCAGCCTAAAGAGATGATACATGTTTTACTAGTTATGTTCGTGAGGAGCCATGACTGCATGTGAGATATTATTTTCTATTTGCTAGACGAGAATGGCTTTAAGAAATATAAGCATGTTGAGGTTTTGTTTGCTATTGTTGTGGACCAATAATCTCCATATTGTCAATGCCTAGATAGTATTGATGATGCATTATTCTTCGTCTTGGTTACTAAAGAGTCTCCATCTAGTACCCTAGTGTCTGATACTTATATGATATGTCTATGTATCCTCTACAAAATGTCCGCACTACAAAGTAGTAAATATGAGAAGATTCACTTGTTTAGCTTAGTAGCTACTCTAGTCTTGGTTTTTGTATTTACCGTGCGCCTCCTAATAAATGATAGTCATTTCTACGCATTAATATCCAAGGAATTGTCATGTTAAAAGAAAAGAGAAGACTGTCATAAGGCAGCCAATATGACAGGATTCACTTTATTTGTTTGGTGTGGACCTAGACAAAATGTTCTCTCTAACTTGTTCATCCTATATTATCTGTTGAATCTTGGACTCATTCTAAAATCATGAGATTCTAGATGTTGTGTTTCTCATCCAAATTCAAGTGAACTGCTCTCAGAAACTTGTTTTGTCTTGATAGTTTCAACTGTTTATAGAATTCTATGACCACACTGCCTACAAGTTTTATATCTAATTGGGCTTTTGAAGTTGAAATTTTGTTAGGATCATGTCGTATTGTTAATTATAATCTTTGTTTTAAGTATTCCTAATATAGCTGATATATTAGTCGATATATCCCTTTATTAGGCTTGTTGCAAAACATTGTGGTCTCAATATTCTTTACCGCTCATTGTCAATTTTTGGGCAATATATCCCTGGTATAGTCAATATATCATCCGATATGTTGACTAACATTTCCTTTTATATAGCTTCTCGCAAAACAATATACTGTTTTTGGTAATTTTTGGGTGATATGTCATGATTTTCTTGATATATCAGGTGACATATTTGCCTCAAACAAATCGGCCAAAATGTTGCAATGTTGACTTGACCTTTCATTTGTTTCAAAGAATGTTTAGATTTATGGTTCAATTGACTATGTTTAGACCTCATTAAGTATGTTTAGAATCTTAAAATTATATGTTAGAACATTCAAGGATACAGAAAGTGCTAGGCGGCCTAGGCAATAAACCCAGTGCCTAGAGCCTAGGCATGACCTAGCGTTTTTTTCAGTTTTTAATTACGATGAATGTTATCGAAAGTGCTAGGTGCAAAATTAGCACCTAGCGCTTAGGCACTAGATCTAGGAGGATTTCTCTTTTCATTTAAGTGGCAACAGAGTAAGTTCTGCTAAAGGTTTTGGAGGAGTTGGAGAAGGTGATTGTAGTTGATGGAGGTGGCCAAAGTAGTTAGAAAGATGTTAGAGGAGGATATGGAGTCATCAAAGGAAGAAATAACAACCAAGGCTTAAGCGGTGCATCTGCATAAGTGGTCTCCGCTCAGCTTTCTAAGACCTAGGTGGGCAGCCTAGGTACCGCCAAGGTCTAGAGTGCAACTTGTTAAAACATTGAGAACATTATATTATATATGCACATCATTCAATATGATACTCTGATATTTACTACGTATCCTCAATATCCACAATTCGGTATAGGTTTAGACGTCCAATTTTTATCTAGTATTCACGGTTGTGGAAAGCAGAGCGAAGCAGTGAGACATTGCTGATGTTTTTTGGGGGCTTAAATGGATTAAAATGGAAAAACGCCAAGTAGGAAAGCGGTCCAGTTTAAATATGGATAAATATTCAAAAAACATTAAAAATCTAAAAAAATTTCAAATACATGTTTGATGATTTATAGAGATCGTAAGCATGAAACGCATAACAAGCACACAATATTAACAAAGTATTGGTGCTTCGTCGAGGTGGTGAAATAGAGAGAGACCAGTGGACTAAAGCTTCAACGAGGAGCGTGATGGATGGTGAGAGGAATCACAAGAAGTGGTGGAGGATGGTGAGAGGCGGTGGGAGAGGAGCCAGAGGTGGCGGGAGGCGGTGATGGAGGCAGTGATGGAGGCTTGAGAAGCTCTTGAAGGCGGAATTGCTAGCGAGAGGTGGCTGATTTCGCGGACGGAGGTGGTGGAGGCGGAGGATGATTAGTTTTAGGGTTTTTCAGTTCCTAACGAAAAAAGAGAAAGTGGATAGTGGGATATGAGGAGATTTAGGTATTAAAAATGGGTTTGGATCGGATGCAAATTTGCGACCCGTTTATCATCATCTACATTTTATTTAAGTTTTTTAAAGCGCTTTTAGCCACTTTTTCACGCCTTTGCAAGCAAAAAGTGCCAGTGGCACTTCATACCACCACTTAGCAAAGCGAAGCAACAATGGGTCCCGCTTTATACCCTCTCGTTTTGCTGCTTTTTTCAACAATGCTAGCATTTTGACTAGTAAAAGTTCATGGCATCAAGTAAACATGAGCACAAACAACTTAAGTTAGATTAGTAAAAACCTGAAAGCGATAAAAGAAATAAGAATACAAAGTATCTTGAGTTTGTATGTGAGATGGTCTAATGTCAATGCAGATGTATATCAGATAAAGCCATTGTCTAACAGAAAATAAAAATAAAGAAAATCTCTTAGTCTGAAGCCATTTTGGATTAGTGCACATCAATTTAGATGATCTTGTGTGAACATGCTGTTATTTATTTCAACAGACAAATTTCAGTTGCTACCTTATAATTTCTTCTGGAACTTTTGTTTGACACCTAACTTAAGATGGAAAAGGACCAAGTTGAGAAGGTTAATATGTCTGATTTTGATAAGGCATGCTCGATTTGGAGTCACAAGTATGGCTAAATATCATAAACACCCCCCCCCCCCCAACCCAAAAAAAAAATTTAAATAAATAAATAAATAAATAAATAAAATTTCGAAATATAAGAAAATCCCTTTATCTTTGAGATTTTATTAGAAAACCCCTTTAATTTAGGGGGGGGGGGGGTTTCTAATAAAATCTCTAAGCTAAAGGGGGTTTTCTGATAACATCTAAAAGTTAAATGAGGTTTTGTGATAATCCCTATACTTAAGGGTTTTTTCTGATATTTTGGAAGTTAAGGGGGTTTTCTGATAATTGTCCAAAGTTAAGGGGGGTTAATCCTCAGAAATATAGAAATCTTAAATGTCAATTATGGATATAGAACATGAATTGGGAAGAATTATGTTCAAATAATAGTTACATTAATAATTTTTTATCTTCTCAGTTAACCAAATATGGTCATTCCTTTATAATACTTGTTTCTTGTATTTTTAATTTTAATGTATTTGGAACTGCCATATGCCTGTATGTTAACATGCACAATTTGTAGACACAAACACACACACATCTATATACAGGTTTTTCATATTTCTTTAAAATGATGTATGACATATCCATGTCATATACAACCTCCAATGAACAATGTCTTGTCTATGAAGTGTAGCCCTCACTTTGTTAGCCTCATCACCATAGAGAATAAAGTTTGGCACGTGTGTTACACGCACTTCATCATAAACAAGTGCCGGGGGTAAAGAACACTTGAGTTGTTGCACTAGTATGGTTAGCAGCTTTCAAAATCAAACAATCCAAAGTGAGGTTATTGAGCTCTAAGAATATAAAGTCTGATTTTCCTAACACCATTGTTCTGAGGCGTCACAATTAGCTGGTTGCCCCACTTCTGTGAATATCAATACGAGCACTACTTCAGTAGCGAAAGTCATCTAAGACTAAGAATAATGTGTTAGAGACTTCTTTTAAAGGTTCTCACCTTAAAGCAGACTATGACATTAAGTCCTTGAAAGAAATCTTTAATGAGGAATCCCGACTCATAGATTTCTCATAAATGAAAGCTTGACAGGGCCATCTTAGGAAGCAATTTCAAAAGGTATGATATTAATGAAGGCAAAAAACTGTTTAGCCATTGATCCAGAATGTCTACTAAAAGTGACACTAAACAAAGGCCAAAAAGCAAATGATTGAGCTATACATTCTGCCTGTGATCCTCCAGGGTTCTTGCTTTCATTTTGTTTTCATCATCACCTTTTTGATGAACTGGACTTGCATACCCCTTCTATCCTGTTGCTCTGTTTGGAAGGTTAGTGACAAGGCTAATGACTTTCAGAGTCAGTCTTTTAGTTTAGTAGGATCAGTACTAAACAAAGGCAATACCTTTGTCCAGGTTAAAATTCAAAGGAAACACTGAGAACATGTTACTATAGCCACCTCTCTGAATACAACCTTCAAGGCACATAGACCACAGTATTGGGGTAGGACTACTTCAAAGTCGAGGTAAAGCAGACTCAAACGGCTCCTAGTAAGAGGTCGTTTTCCCAGTGAGAGGATTATTGTTTGGGAAGCCTGTAAACTGGTTGGTAAAGTTTTCATGAATATCAGGAAAATGACAGATGTTAGACAGAAAGTTCATTGGATTTAATGATTCTTAAAAAAAAATAGGCCCAATGTACCATGTTGATGGTTTTCCACTTATGCATGAGAAATATTGGTTGTAACATTGGTCAGGAATCCAATTCCATGTCTCAAAAGATATGAAGATATGGTTGTTTCTACTTCTATGTTCTATTTGGTTGCCTCCATTGTTCATAATGCTTGGCAAGTATGCCAAAAAATAAATGTATTTGAAGTGAGAATCTATTATTATTTCTAAGAAAAACCATCCTTTTGGTCCTAACTTTAGGTCTACCCCTGTGTAAGCCACAAGTTCATGAAATGTCCCCACAATTTACCCATAGTTTTAGAATCATGAAAAGGGTAAACGTGGAAAAATAAAAAAAAGAACCTTTTATCTCCATTCATCCCATGTTCTCCATAACTGCACCTATTAACCACCACTCTCTTTAATACCCCAATATCTCGTCCATCCCTCAACTTCTCATCATTTTTAGCCTCAAAGTTGAATTGTGTATGCACGCATAATGTGCATAAGAAGTACTAGTATTGAATAGATGAAAAGCAAAAGGGAACGGAAAAATAAAAGAAGGAAAGAAGAGGAGAAAGAAAAAAATGGTGACTGTCTTCAGTGAGGCAGTAACTTTGTGCCTCAGGAGTCAGGAGCGATAGGTTCTGTTTGGTTTGCTACAAAAAGATATTGTAGCAAATGATGCAGAACAAATGCTCATGTATCATTTGTTGCGGGAGAGCTATTTCAAATCCATTGTTTAGAATCTTTGGATATCTGCAATTGTATTGTGGAAAATGTATTTCCCTTGAAACCTCTGTTTGGTTGAAAAACAAAGGATGCAAAAGCTATAAAATTTGGAACTGGAAAGGCCTTTTGATGAGATGGCATTGTATTTTTCAAGTTCTTTTTTGAGAACCTGCAACCTTTGGTGTGACCAAATTTGCTGCAGCTTTTTTCTACAACTTGCAACTTCACTTATATCTTCTAATGATAATATTGATAATGAAACATTGAAAAGATGAATCTCAGCTGCAATATTTACTTCTGGAAGTCTATTTCCTCTCAACCAAACAACCCATTAGCTTCTTCCCTCACTCGTCAACTATGAAAACAGTATTTGCTTATTATTGGTAGCCTATTGGTTGTTCTTTTTCTTGAAGATGCTAGGACCTTTTTAATTTATCTGTTCTGTGGGCGTCAACAATTTGGAGTACCATGCTTCAGCAAACTTTTTATTTGATACATTTTCCTTTGCTCCCTCTTTCAATTTGTCTGATGTTCAAAGGCTGTAGTTGATGTATTTTTCGACTCTTCGACAGCTTTGATATTCATTGATACTTCCAAAACCTGCTTACAAGGTTAATTAAGAAGAAATGAGGAATAAAGATTTAGTCTGTAGTCTGTACTGAGATTGTTGCACTGCCTATCTCAGTACTGCTAATGCAAATGCTGTTTATGTTCTCAACATTCTACGTTCACATTTTTTCTGAGAAAAGGGGCAACAATGAATGACAGGTTGCTGAAAGGTCCCTCTTCTTATGGAACAACGATCATATTGTGGGGCTTATCGCCCAAAATCGCCATGTCATCTTCCCAATTATATTCGAAGCATTGGAGAAGAACATGCAAAGCCACTGGAACCAAGCAGTTCACGGACTCACAGCAAACGTTCGAAAAATGTTCCTTGAAATGGACAGCGAGCTGTTTGAGGAGTGCCAGCAGCACTACATAGAGAAAGAGGCAAAGGCCAAAGACGTGGAAGAGCAGAGGGAGCTGGCATGGAGAAAATTGGAAGCTGCTGTTGAAGCTCAATCCGGAAATGATGATATGGTGTTAGTGAGTTAGAAAAAGTCCCATGTTTGTTTCTCTCTTTTTGGCTTGGTAATTTTTCTGTTATTAATTAAAGAAAGAAGGATAAGAGTACTTGTAATTTAAGTGTATCATTTGTGGATATGCTGCAGATCTTGAACGGATGTAGGATACTGTCATTTTTTTGTTTTTTCCTTTTTTTTGGCTTTTCACTTTTCAAAGGAACGTAGGGTTGTCAACCAAGCTAAAGGTCGTTTTGGAAACAGATTGAGAGAGAATTGAAAATGTGGTTGCATGATTGGTATGATAAGCTCCGTGCTCATTCTCTGATAAATTAGCCTGCTGGATCTGCTTGAATGGCCAAGTTATCAGAACAGAATCCAGATTTACTGTCTTCTGTTAATTATTACATTTTCGCATGGCGTGGTGATGTCTCTACAGGCTCGCAGCTCCATTCATCCGGTGTAATGGATGTGATTATTTTTTCCCCTGCCTCGATGAGCTATGAAATTTTACTCTTGGGTTTCCATCTCATATTTATCTTTTCGAATATGGGAAGCAAGATGCTGCAGATTAAGACGCTACATAAGCACAGGGTGTAGTTTGTGTTAAGAGCAATCGGAAAGACAGCTGATGCACAACGCTATTCTGGAACCGGCAATCTGTGATGTAACAAACTGAGCTCATCTGAAACTGATATTTTGCTAAGTGGAAAATGATGATATTCTATTTTTTTTTCTTTGTTGGTCTTTTTTTTTTTTTTGAAAGGAAAAAGTTTAAATGATAATTGTACTATCAACTCTAGACTATTTTATAGTATAAAAACAAGAATGTGGGTCCAGTTTATGACACTTGATAGGATTTAATAGCAAACTCTTAAGCTAAAATGTCCTATTGGCCTAAAAAGTAATATTTATTTACACTTTGACCTCAAAAGTAATGATGGTGACACTTTAACATAAAATATAATATATCAACGTCGGAGTTAAATTTGAGCAAAATATTAAATGAATTATACATATAGACTTCTCAGCCCCCTCATGATTTTTGAATTAAGCCATCTCTCCTCTCACCGAATTCTGAAATTTATATATACATCTTTTCCTAAATCCTCACTCTTACTTTCTCTTTTCCATTATTTTCTCCTTTCCATTATCTCCTATACTCACTTTTATTCCAAATCCCCAATCTCTCCTCTTCTCTCGCACTCCCTCTCCATTCTTCTCCTTTTTCTTTCTCCTACTCTCTTCCTCCTTGCTTCACCCACTCCCAACCCCCAACATCAAACATTCTATCACCGTCTTAACCTCACTCTTCTCTTATTCTCTTGCGCTCCCTTATCACCGTTTTAACCTCACTCTTCTCTTGCACTCCCTCTTCATCCTTGCTCCCCACTCCTTCATCCTCCAATCACTAAAAACTCGATCTCCTTGAAAATGAGGATATAAGAAAGAAGGAAAGAGAATGGTGAGGATCAGGAAGAGAATAAAGAGGTGTCGCTTTTTAGCCAACCTGGTACTTGAGATGCAATTTCTGAGAAAGAATCTTTGAAAAAAATTTAGTACAAAAGTAGATTAGATTGCGTAGTTTATACCACCGCTCTTGCTAAATATGTTGAGCGTGCTGTATTAATTAGGACAACATTGAAGAAATAGAAAAGTACACTATTCCGCAAATGTGCAGTGATAAGAAAAAGGAAAAACAGAAAATGATATCCCAGCGCATGTCTTTTAAGCCATCTGGCATAAATGCCAGTCTCAAATCAAACAAAACTGGTTGCCCTGAACAAAACACACGAAAACAATCAATTGCACAAGGAACAAATTTAGATTACCTTCTTTATTATGTAATTTACTGACTACAACTTGGAAAAATACACAACCCAAATCCCCTCTACTCGGTAACGCCTTTCTCCTCGCAAAACTGCTATGAATAAAAAAGTCATCCCTGCAAGCTGAATCTCAACTCAACTTTGAAAATATTAGCTGCGGTATAAACACATCCATTTTATTGCCATGTTACTATTTTGCTACATCTTGATCACTTGGAGGTGCCTTTCTCGAGAGAAATGAGACAACAGGAAAATAAACACTATCAACATGAACGTGAATCGCCTTCATTTCCTATTTTATCTCAGGTGCATGCGGGTCATCAATTTGCCTCAGCCCAGGTAAGCTCATTTCTGAGGTATAATCACAATGCATTAGGAAAAATCAGTCAGCAATTAAGAACCAAACCTTGCAGCTCCCGAAGTAAAAGATGACAGAAGTCCTGCTGCTGGGCCAGGAAGCATGTCACCAAATGTTGACATGGCAGCTGTCGATCTGTCCTTAAGCGTGCTGTCAGAGAGCATTGATCCCCAAAGTGATGTGCTTTCACCAAATTTGCTGCCGACCTGCTCATTTGCATATTTGATAACGTGATTCTTCTCTTTTTATTTTTTTTGAACTTAAAAGGACTACGGAAAATCAGCTCTCAGAGAAACTTAGTAACTAGCATTACGCACCAGACAGACTTCCAGAAGCCTAAAAAGGCATGGTAACAGGTCAAGATCCCAATCAATTAGTAGGCTTCCGGGGAATAAAAACTAATAATTGACAATGAATTTCCAGTTTCAACTGGGGACATTTGTAAGAAGACTCGAGAATTAAAATTAGTTTGACTGCTTAGCTCGGAGAAAGCGTGCCCATCATTCCATAGAAATCAAATTGGCTCAAGTGCCTGGAGCAAAATGAACGAAAATCCAACAACTTACTGATAGAAACCCATGATATGATAAATTTCACGTGATGTGTTGAATATATCATGGACTAATAAGAGTATGAAAATGAAATCGGGTTTTTCTTTTTTTCCCCCTCCACAAGCAAGGTATGCTCTATTCTAAAATAGGAAATAGAGTAGAATATCTCTGATGCATCTAGAGCCTCATTGACATCCCAACATTATCATTTCAAAAGGAAAAAAGTTCATCAAAAGGTTGCTCACAAATAACCACCAACATCAATCTTGAGGTATCAAATGTGAGAATCTCGGAGAAAGGGTTGACAATTTTATGCTTTTGAAATTTCTCTGTAACTTACAGGGGTAAATCTGATTATGCCAATCATATGTATTCAAGCTCTAATTCTGGAGCCAAAGATAGATGAATGGTAATAACACTACAAGTCAAACTTCAGTTATTTATTAATTATTTTATCTCCATTGAAAATTTAGAGAATGAATCTTATCATATAGTGAATAAGTATCCAATGTTAAAGATGACATTCACAAACAAAATGGGGGGAAAATCTAAAGCATTCATGTCTAACAAGCACAGTTAAACTTGAAATACGAATTGGTATATATGTAGAAAATCAAGCATTATTGAGAGGCTTGTACTGGAATAAATAAGCAACTTAAATCTCAAAACCAATCATACCTGTGTCATAAAAGACTTGAATAAAGGAGTCGGAACTCCAGAGCTAACAGAATCATCAAACTCATGTTTTGGAGTCCCCTCTCCACTTGCATATGTATTCCACGGACTCTTTGGTGTTCCATTCTCTGCAGATGTCTGAAGAGTTGATCTGTTTTGTCCTCTTGATGACAAGGCAGGTGCACTGGAAAAAGACATGAATAGATCAGATTAAACATAAGTTCAAGCTGCTCTAGGTGACGAATTCAAATATTGAACTATAAATGCTATGAAGTGTAGCATAACATCCATTGCAAAGATGAACTAACTGTTCTTATAATATTCTCAAGATAACAGCGGTTTCTAGTACTATGCAGTCGTGAAAGAATCCAACATTACAGCAATGCATGCCTCAATCAGATTCTGATAGTTTTTAACAATGAATATTAATTGTTTGCTTGAATAAAATAATGGATGTTGGCAGTGTTTTCAAAGGCGCGCGCCTCATGCGCCTTACGATGCGGGGCAGTGGCGAAGCGCCCCACATCTGATGCAGCAGCGACTTTTGCGCCTCGCGTACATCCTTACTTTTTGCAAGGTGCATGTAGTACATATCCTCATATAGTTTTTATGTTAAGATTTCAATCGAGTCTTTATACTTGATATTCCATATCCCAAAAAGCAAAATAAATCCATTAGACCTTTTTAATAGCCTTCAATTGAGGACCATTACTAATACTTTGCTTGGATATTAGTTTTGATTTAACATTTGATTTGAAAATTTATGAATTTTGCTACTACGTTGGGTGTTAGCATTAGAAATTAAGGCATTATATTGTGATTATGTAGTAAGATATTATTTATCATGATATTTTTTATGTAAATTCTAAAAACATGTTCTTTCACGCTTGATTACATATATTGAAAAATTATGTGTGCGGTGTGCGCCTCGCATAACTCGGACGCGTGCATCGCGTTGCGTCTTGCGTATGTACGGGTAAAGATGCTTTGCGCCCCACATTGTGCCTCGCACATTGACAACACTGGATGTTGGACACAATGAATATCTTTAAAGTGTTACAAAAATACTTCGGAGACGATATTTTTTGCTATCATCAAAGAGCATGAATAACTAATGAAGCTCAAAACTTGCATTGCTTTGGGCAACAAAACGAATAATGCACTTCAGACCTAGGAGTTAGGATTAATCATGTTGAAAGTAAAATGTTTTGGTAAATAGGTGCTTAGCTTTTTCCATTAGCACAGAAGAACTCCTTGCATTATTGCCAGCTCCAAATCAATCCTCATATGTCACAAAAAATTCCATAAAATGTAGAAATTTGTTTCACAGCTTAAGATTCAACAGTAGCATAAAGTAATGGTGTCTAGCTGCAGCCTTTTTTATTTTTCACTAAAGTTCATCTAGGCCCAGACAAAAGTCTAACTTACTTTTCAGGACATCAAGTCAGAAATCAAAACCTCTAATCATGGTTGGCCAGGGATCTGGCAGCCAAAATTGCAAATTGTTGAATGGATGCTAAGTATGTATAATCAGTGATAGTTCATTGTTTGCGCATAAAGAGGACAAACATGCATAGCACTATGATGGTACATTAGCATTTTCATTCCACTTGTCTGCTGGTAAACTACTATAAAAGAATGACTTCTTCAACTCTTGGGACTGTAAATAGGACACCTCTAGATCATGTTATTCAAAATGCAGGCTGTTGTCATGTGTAAGTTTCTAATTTCTATTGACAAACATGAACAAAAAATGTAGGACACCCTTAATTAAGACTTAAAAAGGACAATTTACAGATTCTCTAAAATAGATCCGCTACGCATACAAGTGGATACAAATACTTTTGATATACAATTATCTGGAACTTCACTAAAATTGGTGGCATAAAATTTTCTTTAAGACTATGTTAGTTTTGATTGAAAGCGAAAGAAAATAAAACAAGAGGAAAATGAAAAAGAAAGGAAAATGAAAAGAAAGAAAAATAAGAAAGAGAAATAAGATTCTTTTTTATGTTTGGTTAGAAAGAAAATGGTAAAAAGAATTTGAAGGAAATGATTAAAAAGAAGCTCTCTTGTTTGTTAGTTCCAAAAAATGTTGCAAGAAAGAAAATTAATTTATATAATAGATTGACCCATATTAATTCATTCTTTTTGAAATTATTTTACAAATTTTCTTTAAATTCCTTTTTTTTATAAGGATAGTATCTACGTTCATTGGTCTTTGTTCAAGGGGTGTTAGTCAGCTAGAACATTTTTGATAGAAGCGGAACAATTTTTATTATGGGATAATTTTTTAATGTGGGATATTTTAATGGGATAATTGGGACTGATATTTTTAAAACATGATATTTTAGTGAGACAATTGTTAGTATAATTAAGGATAATTTTCAAAAATCAATAAGCATATAAGTCATGTATTTTGATGATCATACCACTATTTATACATTTTAAAACTTATTATTATTATTATTATTATTATTATTATTATTATTATTATAGTGTTAATTAATCTTGAAGAACTATTAGATAGACTATAATATTAACTTTTTGATTATTTGGAATTATTATTGTAATATAAATTAAAATAATAGTTTTTCCTTATTTTTTTTGATCTACCAGACATCATTCCATCATCTCTTAATTTTAATTATTTTTTAATAAAACATGAATTTTGTAATTTTTAAATTTAAATTAATTATACAATTCAAATATTTAATAAAAAGTAAAAAATATCATTAAATAGAAGAGAATTGTAAGAAGAGATGTTGTCTAATTTTATGGTGTGGTTTGAAGATGACGGAGAAATAAAATACAAAAAATAAAAAAGTAAATAATAAAGTTCTAATTTTTTACCATTTAGTTCTAGCTTAAAACTTGGGGCAATTTGAGAGGCTAGAACTCTCTCTTTTCTATATAAATTTGACAAAAATGGAAATTTTTTTTACAATTATCCCAGTTCTACTTTTTATCCAGTTTCTGTTGACTAACACTGTATAATTTTATCCTAGTTCTAATTCCAATGGACTAACACTATAAAATATTGTTCCACAAATTATCTCAATTCTAATTTTGACTTTTTCTTTACTAACCCCCCTTAGTACTAAAACTGTATAAAAGATTTATGTACAGTGTGGTTATCATTACCAAATCATTTAACAACCAAACAAAACTCTACTCTCCAAGATGAAGTAATTAAGTTATTTCTCATACTGAATAGCTAATTGCTGATGATAAGTATTAATACTTCAATAGTAAGTGAAATCCTTGCGTTGGATCCAAGTGATGCCAAGTAAGCCTCAAAATAGTTTAGACTGTGTGCTAGCTAGAAACATTGTTATATAAAGAAAGTCAATTAGCTCACAATAAGAAGTTAAAAGGACTTTGATGAGGACTGGGTCCATAGTTTAGCTTGGTTCTTGCAGGAAGAAGATATGTATCAATGCACTTTTAGGTGCCATTTGGAAGGAACGTATAGAGAGGCTCAACCACCAAAGAACTTCTTCAGAACTTTTGTAAAGCTTCGGAACTAGGGAGAGACTAAGGCGTTGAGACCAAATTGGATAGAGACAGAGTTGTTAGTTTAAGGGATGTAGATTCAAAGCTGGAATCAAACAAATTGCTAGATATATAGCAGGTTTCTTATAGATTCAAAGCTGGAATCAAACAAATTGCTAGATAACATGTTTCTTATAGATTCAAAGCTGGAATCAAACAAAATTGTTAATCTGTTTTGGTAATAGGATTATTAATCTGTTTTGATAACGGGATTCCTAATCTGTTTTGTTTTTTGGTTTTAGAATTCCTAGTCTGTTTTGGCTTTAGGTTTTCTATATATATGGAACGCCTTAGAAGAGATTAGACATCAGAAAAAAAAGGTTTTGATAGAATTCTTCAGAGAGATCTCAGGGAGATTAGATCCTATTTTAGGGCATTGTAATCTTCTTCAATATTAATCAAAGAATTGTGTGGTGTGGCTCTCGAGGACGTAGGCACGATTGTCGAACCTTGTTAAATATGTTGTGTTCTTTCTTATTTACTTTCCTGCAAGTTTTTTATCTTTTATTTGTTATAATTTTTCCTACTTTCCTACTCTCAAACATAATGTTCGGAGGGGCAAGGGTTCGATTTGATTGCTTCAAATTCCTAACAACTGGTATCAGAGCTTCTTTTAGAATGATTGTGAGAGAGCCATGGTAGAGTAAAGCAAATCTAAGATCGAGAAGTTTGACGGTTCAAACTTCGCCTACTGGAAGTCGCAAATAGAGGACTATATGTACTAGAAGGACTTGTATCGACCGTTGATAGGCAAAGCTATGGGAATGAAGAAAGAAGAGGCAGACAAGGATTGGGAGATACTGGATAGGAAGGCTCTAGGTCAAATCCGGTTATGGCTCGCCAAGATAGTCACACCTAACATATTGAAGGAGAAGACGACTGTGGGGCTTATGGAAGCCCTCGTAAAGATGTACGAGCAACCGTCTGCCGCAAACAAGGTGCATCTCATCAAGACACTCTTCAATCTTAAGATGGTAGAAGGACGCTCCTTCACAATGCACCTTAGCAAGTTCAACACGATTATTGATCAACTCATCTCCGTAGACATCACCTTCGATGATGAAGTTTAGGCCCTATTGATTCTATCATAGTTGCCGAATAGTTAGGCATGTTGTGTGATGACAATAAGCATTTCGGTGGGGAAGGATAAGTTGAAGCTGAGCGAGATTGTTAGCATGATTCTATCAGAGGAAGTTAGAAGGAAATCATCCAAATCAGAAGGTTCAGATTCAGCTTTAAATTTTGTACAAAGAGGCAAAAGCCATAAGAAGGGAAATCAGAACAGGAACCGATCGTAGTCAAACAAGAAGTGGTCAAACTCAAAAGTTAAACCTATCAAAGGGAAGTGTTGAAACTACGGCCAGGAAGGCCATATGTCTTCAGTGTGTAAAGCAAAAAAAGAAGGACGCGAATGAGCAGGAGGCTCATCTCGTGCAGGATGCATTGATCGTCGTTATGGATAGTGATTTTGATTCTTGGGTCATCGACTCAGGAGCCTCACTCCACACCACTTCTAATAGGAAGCTTCTTCATAACTATGTAGCAAGGGACTTTGGAAAAATATACTTGGGGATAATGAATCTTGTAGTGTTGTTAGAAAAGGAGATATGTAAATACAATTGAAGGGATCTAAGTAGAATCTGAAGAACGTGAGGCACGTACCGAAACCGAAGAGGAATATTTTTTCGATTGGCCAACTTAGAGTAGAAGGCTATGTTTCGATATTCACCGGGAATTCGTGGAGAATTTTAAACGATACTACGATTGTTGCCTGAGGTAGCAAAATAGGAACTCTCTACCTCACCTCACATGCGAGTGACACCCTCGCAATTATAGCTGGCAAAGAGAGTATGGATCTGTGGCACAATAGATTGGGACACATGAGTGAGAAGGGGATGAAGATTCTACATTCACATGGGAAGCTAACCGGCATCAATTCTGTAGATGTCGGTGTTTGTGAGGACTGCATCTTTGGGAAGTAGAAGAGAGTTAGTTTACAGAAGGGTGGAAGGCCACCTAAAGCTCAGAACCTAGAGTTAGTTCATATTGATGTATGGGGTCCAGCTAGCATGTCTTCTCTTGGCGGTTCGGCATACTATGTCACCTTCATCGACGATCACAGCAAAATGGCATTGCAGAGAGGATGAACACGACATTGATGGAGCATGCTAGGAGCATGTGATTATATGCAGGTCTGCCTAAGATATTTTGGGCTGATGCGGTGCATATGGCAACTTACTTGATTATCATGGGCCATCAGTTCCATTGGACTATGGGATTCCAGAGGAGGTTTGCAGTGGCAAGAAGATTAATCTCTTATATTTGCGAGTATTCGGTTATGTAGCATATATTCATATTAGTGACCATGTTAGGGACAAGCTAGAGGCTAAGTCACAAAAGTACACATTCATTGGATATGACATTGATGAGTTCTGATATTGTCTTTGGGATGAGAAGAACAGGAAGATCATCAGAAACAGGGATGTAATATTCAATGAGGAGGTGATGTACAAGAACAGGGACTGTGCTAATGATAGCCAAAGTAGTAGGATTAGCACTATAGATACAGGTAGATCCGAGTACATGGATTTGAAGGAACATCCAGATGGGGCGACAAAGTCAATTATGAACAAAGAACGGAGGAGGCTGCAGGTGTAGAAAGGACTACCCAGGGCGTGGAGCTTAGGAGGTCATCCAGGGTACCCAAACCGAATCCCAGATATCTCTCATCACTCGATTATTTGCTTTTGACATATAGTGGAGAACCAGAGTACTATGAGGAGGCTATGGAAGTGAGTGAATCTCAGTAGTGGGAGCATGTAATGTAAGAGGAGATGGATTCTCTACACACTAGCGAGATATGGGAGTTAGTCCAGCTACTTGCACAGAAGAAAGCCATGCATAACAAATAGGTCTATCGAGTCAAACAAGAGAGTGATAGAAGCAAGAGATACAAGGTCAGATTAGTCGCGAAGGGGTTCCAATAGCAGAAATGAGTGGACTATATGGAGATATTTTCCCCCATTGTGAAGCTCACAACCATTAGAGTGGTGTTGACCTTAGTAGCTACAGAAGATCTTTACCTTGAGCAGTTAGATGTGAAGATTGTCTTTCTTCATGGTGATTTGGATGAAGAAATCTACATGAAGCAACATGTTGGTTTCATTGAAGAAAGAAAGAAAGAGATGGTGTGTAAGCTCAAGAAGAGCTTGTACGGATTAAAACAGGCTCCGAGACAGTAGTATAAGAAGTTTGGTAACTTCATGCAGAGTAATAGCTATAGGAGATATAATTCAGATCATTGTTGCTACTTCAATAGGTTCGAGTCCAGCTTTATCGTGTTATTGTTGTATGTTGATGATATGTTAGTTGTAGGACCATGTTTAGAAGAGATAAACAGATTGAAAAAGCAGTTGATAAAGGAATTTGCTATAAAAAATCTAGGTGCAGCGAAGTAGATTCTCGGGATGAGAATCAGTAGAGATGAAGCTGAAGGGACGTTAAGGTTGAGTCAAGCTGAATACATCAAGAAGGTACTTCAGAGATTCAGTATGCAGAATCCAAAGCCCATCGACACACCCCTTGGAAGTCAGTTCAAGTTATCCGATGGCCATTGTGAGTCTCATGTACACGATGATTTGCACGAGACCGGATATCATTCATGTAGTGAGAATTGTGAGCAGGTTTGCAAGCAATCTAGGGAAGCAGTATTGGGAGGTTGTGAAGTGGATATTGCGCTACTTGAGAGGGACTACAGATAAGCCACTATGTTTTAGGAAGAAAGATTTAGTATTGTAGGGATACGTGGATGCGGATTTCGCTGGTGATCATGATACAAGACGGAGTATCACAGGGTATGTTTATACCTTAGCGTCGACAGCAGTGAGTTGGGTCTCACGTCTACAAAAGATTGTAACAATATCTACAGCTGAGGCTGAGTATGTCACGGTGATTGAAGCAAGCAAGGAGATGATTTGGTTGACAGGGTGCCTGGAAGAGTTGGATCTGAAGCGGGGGAACGTAGTTGTTTATTGTGACAGCCAGAGCGCTATACACCTTGCCAAGAATCCAATATATCATGCCAGAATGAAGCATATTGACGTATGATATTATTTTATACGCTTGCTAATTAAGGACAGGAAGTTAGATCTAGAGAATATTTTGGGGAGTCAAAATCTTGCGGATATGTTGACGAAAGCAGTGACCATTAGCAAACTAGAGTTGTGCGCAACTTTAGTTGGTCTTCACATGTAGGAGATGAAGTCGGAACTATACCAGGAGGATCGACGGGATTGCCGGGTTGATGATGATTGAAGAATGTATTTTTTTCGCGTAGGAGGATGCTTGCAAAGAAGGGAGAGTTCGGGTGCTTTGGTCTCCAAGTGGGAGATTTTTAGTCTAAAGGATGTAGACTCAAAGTTGGAATCAAACAAATCGTTGGATAGCAAGTTTCCTAATCTGTTATGGTAACAGAATTCTTAATCTGTTTTGGTAATGAGATTCTTAATCTGTTTTGGTAACAGGTTATTAGAATTACTAATCTATTTTGTTTTTTGGTTTTAGAATTCCTAGTTTGTTTTGACTTTAGGTTTTCTATATATATGGAACGCCTTAGAAGAGATTAGACATCAGAAAAGAGGATTTTGAGAGAATTCTTCAGAAAGATCTCAGAGAGATTAGATCCTATTTGAGGGCATTGTAATCTTCTTCAATATTAATCAAAGAATTGTATGGTGTGGCTCCTGAGGACGTAGGCACGATTATCAAACCTCGTTAAATCTGGTGTGTTCTTTCTTGTTTATTTTCCTGTGAGTTTTTTTATCTTTTATTTGCTGTGATTTTTTCTACTTTCCTACTCTCAAACACAATGTTCGGAAAGGTAAGGGTTTGATTTGATTGTTTCGAATCCCCAACAAGAGAGACTAAAAACTGGTAGGCACCAATAGGCAATATTATGGCTTCAGGTCCAGTTAATTATATTGATTTGGCTGTTTTCAATCAATGTTTAGAAATTTGGGCTTATTCTAGATAAACCCTCCTATTATTGCAATTTTGAACTTACAAAATCTCTAGTCTTATTTTTGTAGATATATCCTAAATGACTTGTTTGACTATTTTACCCTCAAAAGTCAGGGGGTTCTATTTGTCAATCGAAGTATTGTTTTAGCTTTCTCTGAAGTAAAACAGTGTGTGTGTGTGTGTGTGTGTGTGTGTGTGTGTGTGTGCGTGTGTGTTTGGGAGTAGGGGGACGTGAATGCACTCAATGAATTTATCTGCAAAAGTAAAACTTGAAGGTTCTACCTACAATTAACTATAAAGATTATAGTAATTTGGTTATTTAACCAATACTCAGAACTAAAGGACTTTAACACTTATATAATTATAGAAATCCTCTAAGAAGAAATCATCCAAGAGGATGTTGGCTCACCTCCCTCACAGGAAGCATTTAGCCATCATGAAAAGGAGCTTCCCTCCAGGTAGTAATGGTAAATCTCCATCCTCATCCTCTTCTCTGCCAATTTCTTCTATTAGCCTTGATAAGCTCCATGATATAGCTATCAACTGTGGCATCCAAGATTCTATTAATCCAGAAGGTCTCTCTGACATTCAAGCCATGGAGAAAGAAGGGTCCACTCCTTCTCCATAGAGTCAGTCAGTCTTTCTCTTTTTTTTGGGTTTAATTTGTCCTAAGTTGGTTTTTAATCTCTTATTATGAAGATTGGTTCTTGGAATATAAGAGGTCTAAACAACCTTGCTAAATGGAGATTAGTCAGAGATTGTATCTTATCTGTTAAGCTAGACATTATGGGTCTTTAGGAAACCAAGCTTTCTTCCTCCAACCCCAAAACCTTTTCCATCTTGGGGAGTAGTAGATTTGCTTGGTTTGTCTTAGATGCTTTGGAGTCTAGAGGGGGAATAGCTCTAGGGTGGAAGGAGTCAATATTTAACTGCTCTGACTCCCATATAGGCATATTTTCCGTCACCATCTTTCTTACCCATAGACCCTCTAATTGGGCTTTTGCAGCTACCTCTGTTTATGCCCCCCATGACAAAGAAGATAAAGAAGTTTGTTGGTGGGAACTTGCTAGAATTCATCAGTCCTTATTCTTGCCTTGGGTGGTTTTTAGGGATTTCAATGTGACTTTAAACCTTGATGAGAGAAGTGGTAGAACTGGCTCTATCAGGGAGATCTCTACTTTCAACTCTCTCATTAACTCCATAAATCTTTTGGACCTTCCCCTTAGTGGAAGGAAGTTCACCTGGTCAAATTTCAGAGCTAATCCATCTCTAGCTAGGCTAGACAGATTTTTTATCTCTCAAGACTTTGAATCCAAATTCCCCATCCTGGTTCAATTTGCCTTTCCCTCCTCATGCTCAGATCATTGCCCCATCATTCTGGACTTAGGGGGTCCTCCATCCAAAGTGTTCAAGATAGAAAACTCATGGTTCATCACCAATCCTTCTTTCCTTTTGTTCAATCCTACTGGTCTTCTTTCTCCGCTCAAGGTGATCTCTCTGCTCCTCTGCCCCTTAAGATCAAACTTATAAGAAAAAGAATCAAGTGGTGGGTCAAAAATGTTTTGGGTAACTTATCCCTGTCCAAATCTAAAGCTTCTTCAGACCTTCATCATCTTAACTGTCTTGAAGAAACCAGATCTCTCTCTACCTCTGAACTTGCCTCTAGAGTGGAACTTAGAGATTTATTGTTCTCTTTAGCCAAAGAGGAAGAGGTTATATGGAAGCAAAGATCCAGGATCCAATGGTTTAAAGAGGGAGATAACAATTTTGCTTCTTTCACAGAGTAGCTTCCCATCGTAGAAGAATCAACTCCATCCCATACTTTTTTCATAACAATTTGACCATGTCTTCTGCTCTGGATATCAAACATGGTTTTCGGGATTTCTTCTCCAAACTCTTTAGTGAGCAACTAGCTTCTAAACTTAGTGTTAACTAGAATTTTCGTTATCCCTCCAATCCTCTATGTTTGTCCTCTCTAGATGATCCTTTCTCCTCAAAAGAAATCTACAAGGCTATTTTTGACCTTCACCCAGATAAATCTCTAGGACCGGATGGTCTTCTAATGCGATTATTTCATAAATTCTGGCTTATTATCCAACATCACGTCATATTCTTAATCCAATCTCTTTTCCATGATGCTAGACCCCTTCACAACATTAATTTCTCTTTTATTTGCCTCATTTCTAAGAAGGAAGGAGAAAGTTCTGCATCTGACTTCAGACCCATTAGCCTCCTTAACAGTTCAGTTAAGATCTTCACCAAAATCCTAGCTAATCGTCTCAAGCCCTTTATTCCCTCTCTGGTTGATCACTCTCAATCAGCTTTTCAAAATGGAAAATCTTCCCTAGACTCTATTCTTCTTACTCATGAAATGATCAATAGTTGCTCTTCAGGGAAAAAGGAACTATGCATAATTAAAGTAGACTTCTTTAAAGCTTTCGATTGTGTAAATTGGAGTTTTCTTTTATCTTTCCTCAAAGCCAGAGGATTCAGCCCCAGATGGTGTCTCTGGATCTCCCACATCCTCTCCTCTTCCAAATCATGAGTTCTTGTTAATGGTTCCCCATCTTCCTATTTTCAATGTCATTGTGGTCTTAAACAGGGAGACCCCCTCTCGCCTATGCTCTTTCTGTTGATGGTGGATGTACTCAATAAGATGATCTCAGCCAGCTACTCTGCTGGTGACCTTTTGGACCTTAATCGTAAAGGAGAATTGAACTCTATTAGGTCTCTCTAATTTGCCGATGAGACCCTTATTTTCTATAAAGCTGACAATAGAGACATTCTCACCCTCAAATCTATCCTCTTCATGTTTGGAAGCATCTCTGGTCTCCATATTAATCCGTCTAAATCCACCCTCTAATACCTTGGGAAAGTTCCAAGTAGAGGTGTTCATTTGGCAAACAAGCTTAATTGCTCAAACGGCTCTCTTCCCTTCTTTTATCTTGGCCTCCCTCTCACAAAAGGCTCTCTGTTTAGAAAGGAATGGCAACCTCTTCTCGATTCTTTCTCTAGAAAGCTGGCCATATGGAAAAAAAAGTCCCTATCCATAGGGGGGAGACTCACTCTAGTGAATTCTGTTCTATCGTCTCTCCCTTTATATTATATGTCTTTTTTTAAACTCCCTAGTTGGCTCCTCAAGGCAATGGCTAAAATTAGACGCAATTTTCTTTGGGGCTCCTACCAACATTCTTCTAAATCTAAAAGCTTGGTAAATCGGGGTTCAGTGTGAAAAGCTAAAACAGAAGGGGGATTAGGTGTCATAAATCTGTAACTTTTCAACTTAGCTTTGCTATCTAAATGGATTTGGGAGATACTTGACAAAAGTTCATATATTGGTAAAGTGATCATGTCTGTATACTCTGTCAATGGTTCTAATCCTATTACTCACCCCCCCCAGGCCCTCTGCTCTAAACTGATCAAGGATTTATTCTCTATTCATGACTCTTTTTTTCAATTGGTTCGATGGAGACTGGGGGATGGAAATCTTTGTAGATTTTGGCAAGATAAATGGTCAGAAGACAATACACTCAGCAGTTTGTTCCCCAGAGCTCATCAGCTTGCTTTTGCAAATTCCTCTGCCACCAGTAGTCATGGCCTTTTCATCAATAATTCCTGGAAGTGACACCCTATCATCAGAAGAGGCATTTCAGAGGAAGACAAATACTAGATCGAACAACTATATCGTAAGCTTAAGTCTGTCAATCCTCCTG
>BQKN01001085.1:278714-298527 GCA_022839385.1 Asparagus kiusianus | reverse complement strand
ATGTGGGACTAAACCACTAATCCATATTACATATTATCTCTCAACAAATTTCAAATCACTGTAAATAATACAAAAAACCAATGCAAACAATAAATGCCAATAAATAATTAATAACATAATGGATTTTTTCCCCTAAAAACCAACTTAAAAATAAAGTAATTATACGGAAACCACCTTTTATTTTTAATTTATACATAAACCACCTTTGAAGTTGGTTTTTGTTGCAATAAACTACCTCAGTCAAAAATTTCACTAAAAATCCAAAATTACCCTTAAAAACTTACATTGAATGCACGTGACTTACTCTTTTAGTGTTTAGGTCTTGTTAGGCTACAACTCACGTACCCTGAACTTGAATTTTTTACGTGTATTTTTAGTTTTTTAATGAAAATTAGACTTGGAGGTGGTTGATTGCAACAAAAACCAACTTTAAATGTGGTTTATGTATAAATTGACAATGAAAAGTAGTTTTCATATAATTACCCTATTTTTAAGGTGATATCTAGGGAAAAAATCCCTAAAATAAAGTACTGAATCAATACAAACGATATAAATTTCAATACAACAGTGAATTTTAAACATCCTACAAATTATAAGAATTGATTTTTATTTCCCGTATGGTATTTTTAGATGATCCTCTACATGATTTTTTAGGGTATTTCCAATATTAATCCCTAAATATTTTCAAATTGGTCCCTTAAATCATTGAAATTGCTATTATATCCCCCAATTTTTAAGTTATTTCAAAATTAGTCCCAAATCATTGAAATTGCTATTATCTTCTCTGATTCTTATAAGCTGTCTCAAATTAGTTCCTCTAATCAAGAGTAAAGGTAGCAATTTGAGGGATTAGTTTGAAACAAATTATGAGAATAGAGGTCCTAATGGCAATTTCAATGATTTGATGGAACAATTTTAAAATATGAAAAACTTAGGGACCAGTGTTGCAAAAACCATTTGTTTCATGTTTTTTAAACCCTAACACACAGCAGGTTGCACCTATATTCCTATTTTAATACTTAGGTTGGGCCCACATGGAATTATTAAAGGCCAGAATCGTGAAGGTTAGCTCTCGATGGCGTCTTCCGAGTTCGACCTCGACATTATTTTCATTAGCTTTCCTTACCTTCCGGTGAACAGAGCAGAAATGAAAGCTTCCAATAGTTTTTTTTTTTAGGTAATCTAATTTTCATTTTCCTTTTACTTTTCTCTCTAACCAAGCAAAGGAAATTTATTTTCTACATTTTATTTTCTTTTCCTTCATTTCCATTCAAACCAAACGCAAGCTAAGAGTATATTTAGCAAGCGATCAAAGTGACTTACAAGCCACCTTTACATGTTTGGCAAATGGATTATTTTGTCTTATAAGCCACTAAAAAATAAGCTAGGGTACCTTAGCTTATTATTTTGGTGGCGTATAAGCCACAGAGTTTGACCAAGTAAAAGACTTTCATAGAATTTCAAGCCCCATATATCTCTCTCCAACTCCATTAAATGTTTTTTGGTCATTTTGACAACAATAACGGCTAATAAACTACTCATTTACCAACCACTCTACTATTAAAAATGGATTATAATCCACTAAATTTACCAAACACTTTGACTTATAATCTACTTTGCTTACAATCCATTTGTGGATTATAAGCCAAGTGGACTATAATCCAAAGTTGATAAACATGCTCTAAATTTAGCATGATATTGTAAAAGCATTCAAATAAAAAGCTAAAGGACAGAGAAAATTCAAGAATATGGTGATAAGTTCAGATACCTGATTGGAAGGTATTTGAATCGTGGAATTGTAGAACATCTCAAGATGTTTGACTCTGTATTTGACCTTGTAGGTAACTTCTGGACAGTATCAGTGTACATTCGGTTAAGCTGAACTAGGAAACCAAACATCACAGCATAGCGTTTGTATGATTGCTTTTCATTTTCCCAAAGGTAAGGCTCATACCTGTGAAATTACAATAAAAAAGTATAAACATCTAACTACAAGAAGACCAAAAAGACTCGCATCCAATTTAGCAAAGAAAGGTATGCTCATGGAGGCTTTCATTTTTTCCCCTACTTTTTGGTGGCATATATCATGTCCTAGAGATGACCATAATCATCTTTACTCCTATCATACTCATTTCTTACATGTTAAGAATTTTGGAAGGTTACTCTTCGGTCATATGCTTAAACTCCCATCTACAAATGGTGTATACAGTTCTTGTCAGGAACTCCGTACAAAATCTCTGAGGGCTGACATCAAGTTGATTAATGATTTTAGAAGTTTGTCAAATCTTTGTTTGGGCCTCCAAGAACACAGTGCTGTTTCTAAAGCATCCTCACTTTAATGGGAAAGAACTTGCATGATGATAACAGACATGAACTGTCCTTTACATGAATAATTCGTTCTAAATTGATGCAGAAAGAAGCGCGATGAATCTAATTCAATTTCAATTCACTCAAATTTAAAAGGTATCATCAAAAGGATGAGCTTACGTAGCCCAGTCAATAGGATCCAGCCTCTGTGAAAGTCTCCGTATTAACCCGATTACAGGGTCTTTACTAGCAGATTCCTGCAGCTGCCTTCGCCTGACAGAAGGTTTTGGAATGTTGTTCAAATCTTTGCCTCCAGCTAAAATGTCCGCACAAAATCTGATATCCAACAGGATTTGCAAGACTCCTTTTTCTGAGACTCGAGATTCAGGACCCTCTATAGTTGAAAGAAAATTTTCATAGATACCAACAACCTGTGAGCCATTTGTCAGTATGTACAGTAGTGCTTCAGAATACAAGGGATAGCATTCATGACGTTAACATGATGGTCAAGGAGTAGATGAACTATACTAGGCTCACCATCATTTCACTTACAAGAACTAGTTCAACCACGATCCAAAAATCTCAATTTTGACAAAATAAGATTCAAACCCTGTTATGTTCTTACTATTTATCAAATTGCATGTTTGCATACTCAAGTTCAAAGTCAATCAAAATAGAATAACAAACCACAACAATAACTACAGTCCTAAACATTACACGAGACTCCAATTATAACGCATGCAATTGATTCAAAAGGGCTAGCAGAAGTTAAAGAAAATTACCTATTATTCTAAGGTCGAGCACTTCTTACACTTAGTAGCCTCTTCAGAGATCTACAATCTCATTTATAGATTTTTAGTACAACAAATGTGGCACGGTTTAGACTTAGTAGCCTCTTCAGAGATCTACAATCTCATTTATAGATTTTTAGTACAACAAAAGTGACGCAGTTAAAATAAGAACTCAGTCCACAATGGTCTTGTTAAAATTGACAAAACTCGACAGTTTATAACCAAAATTTACATAGTTTGTGTATTCAAAAGCTCTATACAGTAAACCAAGTATGGTCATAATACAGCTAAATTGCATAGGTATGGGTACGGGCAAAGCTTTAAAAAGCTCCCGCCTAGTCTTAGGTGGTACCTAGGCCACCTAGGCTCTACCCACCTAGGTCTTGAGCGCCTAGGAGAGCAAAGACCGCTTACGCAAATTGCATTGCTAGGTCTTAGTCATGATTACCTCTAATGCTGCCTTCACATCCTCTACCCTCCTCCAAACTCCTCTCGCTTCCTCCACCGACTACGAACACCTCCTCCAACTCCTCTAACCTTCAGCAAAACCTCATCCACTACCACCTAAAATAATCCTCTTAGGCTTAGCGCCTAGGTGCTAGGTGCCAGTTTGGCACCTGGCGGTACCTAGCGCTTTTGATAACATTACTAGTAATTAAGAAACAGAACGCCTAGGTTCTTGGTGCCGGATCCAACTCCTAGGTCACATAGCGCTGTCTGTAACCTTAGGAACAGGTGCAAACACCAGTGAGGGTGCCGCGGAGGGGGCATGACAAATTTTTAAAAGTAGGATATGGGGACACGACTGAAACTCATAGGATATAAGCATAATTATGAGCTATATATGTAAATGAACCTTTCAAATCTTGCCTCTTCAAGCTGAAATTACTCGACCCTTATCCAACAAGTCACAAAAATAGATGTGTAGGACGAAGTCGACCCTTTTAAATCAAACATGCATTGTATAATAGAGTACATGTCTAAAAAAATATATGCATATATTTAATGAGTGTCCAAGAAGCGTCGAGTACGAGTACGAGTACGACATGTGTCGGGTACAGATACGACTCAATATTAGTACCCACGTAACATCAAGGTTGCTGATAGCGGATCGCGGCGCGTCGCGGAGAGGTACCGCTAAGGCTATTTCGGGCTATTGCAGCGAAATAGCGGCAAATAACGCACAGTTAAATAGCGGTCAACAAATCAAGTATCGCATCCTATCAGGTTTTCAGGACAATAAATGAAAATCCAGTGCATTGTAAATACACAATGTTCTCCTCAAATGTGCAGAAGATACAGTATGTCCACACTCCACATTCAAATAGACCAAGGTCCCATTAAATTTCAGGACAATTGATAAGCTTGTCGAGTTGTCGTATATATGAATTATGATTTATGAATAAATATAACATCATCAAAAATGAAATTATTATTTATTACCTTTTTCTCTTTGTTGCAGACGAAGCCACTGCCCAACAGAGATGAAGAATTGAAGATGTTGTCGGAGGGATGTGTTACTGTTGCCGGAGGGAAGTTGTCACCGGAGGAAGTGAGAGAGAGAAAGGTGAGTCGACACTGGCTTGACCAGAGAGAGAGATGGATTGACCGGAGAGACAGTGAACAGGAGTCGGCGCTATTGGCTTGACTGGAGAGATAGGTCACAGTGAACGAGAGATAAGGAAGTGAGAGAGAGAGGGGTAGAGATCGAGAGAGGTACGGAGTCGGCGCTGTTGGTGCGGGAGTAAGCGCTAGAAGTCGTCGTTGATGGCGGCGTTGACGGCGCTGGAAGTCGTCGCCGGAGGACAGATATCGAGAGAGGCACAGAGTCGGGAGAGAGGCAGCTAGGGCAGATTTGGGTTCGGGAATAAGAGGTGAGAGGGTTTAAGTGTAATGGGTTACGGCACGGGTCGGGTTCGGGGGATTACTCATTATCTACTGTAGCGGAAATTAACGCTTTTTACCGCTTATTCATGCTATCGCCCGCTATTCGAGCAAATAACGGTTTTCTCCGCTTAATCACGTCGTGAACCCCTTAAGCGTTGCGCTGAAGCCCCGCGACCGCGAATAGCGGCGCTATAGCGCCGCTATTCGCCTCTATTTACAACACTGCATAACATAGTAATACAAGTATGCAGACATGGAAAATATTGAAATAATACTCTGCATTATATCGTTGAGTGCGTGTTTAATGCTACTGACTTTTTTTAAACCAAGAATACCATTATATTCACTGTTATCCAAGATTTTTCCCTCGAACAAGCACTGCCTCCAAACACCACTAAAAGGCAAAAAGCTCAAGAAGAGAAATATTGTTTTTTAAAATCTGAAAACTAACTGAGAGGAGTATGAGGCTGTGACACAAGTCACACAACGAAGAAATTAATTGACAAGGAAAAATAACAAATGAGAAGTTTTGCACGTTATAGTCCAGTATAACGTCAAAAAGTGACCCACAAAAAATTTTGCATCATTATTTCAAAATAGGAGGTAACATAAGAATTCAACATCACGAAAATTTTGTTGCCATTCAAAAAATAAATAATAGAATGTGTTTTAGCACACCTGCACCCACCTAGGGAATCTGATTACAATGTACTGCTACAAAGGAAGAGATATCTAGCTACTCATTGATCCTGTAGGGCATACTACAGAAAGTGACACCTTGAAAATCTGAGACCTATTTTATAGAAATACTGTATGTGTTTAAAAACTGATTGATAACATAAGTGACACCTAAACTGCTTTAGAAAGTTAATCACAATGATTATACAACATCCCCATTGAATTTCAAAACCAAGACTTTCTACATACTATTAAAGGTTTGATTCTAGCACCCAACAAAAATCCAAATCCATTTTAATCAATTACGGGGAATGACAGACTAAAAATATTTAGTTTCATAAATCCTCCATTTTACATTTTCTTTTAGCATCCTGATTATTTTATTGATAAGAAATGCAGAAGATTTCCAATTGTGCATAAATAACATTATCCTCTAATCCTAACTAGCATCAAGTTTTTCTGAGACCAAAGATCGATTCATGTGCAGTATTTGAGAAGAAATAACAACACAACCTGGAAAGGACGGCATTATCTACACATAGCATTACCTTCTTGTGCATGTATGAAAATATAAACCCACATGCGGAAACAAGAACTATCACCACTCGCAGAGGTAAGAGAAGACCTTAATGTAAATTACCCAAAGAGCACAGCACATACCTTCTCCAGTAGCCTGCCAGCATAATTCCTTAATATACTTTTGTCAAGGACATGACCTCCAATTTTGTGAATTTCCAAGCATGCATGAAAGAGAAAAAAGGTTATGTAGAGTGAAGGCATGGAAGGAAGAGCTATCTTCATCTCTGGAGAACTCTCACTAGACTGCTCTTGTTTGACAACAGTCACTTCCCATCCCTGTTAGCATCATTTAGTCCAACTTAACAGTGTATCTCCCATTAAAAAAAAAGAAGAAGTATATCAAGTAGCTGATCGCACCCTACAAATAGAGTTAAGACAACTAATAACAAACCAATCCTTGCTGCTCAGGATAACATAAATTTGATAAAATTTGTAAACTATACAGATTCTTACACTAGGATCTATTATTACTTGGTAGTTGACACATAATGTGCAATGATCAGGAGAAAACTTTCACCAAGAAGTTCATTTTAATTCCAGAATTCTTGAAGTGAGAAAAGATAAGATTACGAACATAAAAAGAAATACCTGAAATATAACTGACAATTTCCAACCAGTTTCTATTTGGTGTAAACCCTGTGAATCCGATCTTCCTAGCTGCGGAAATTCCTAAAGGCTTGTCGCTAAGCTTTTTAGGGAAGTTGATCAACAGGAAAAGAAACTTTATTAGTTTTGCAGTTTATGCTCGTGCAACTAAGGAACACTTATTGAAAGTCTATGAACTAGCTTCTCTTAGCGAAGGAAATCGTGACCTAGAGGTCACGGATTGGTGTAGTGGAAACCTCTTGAAAAAATGCGAGGTGAAGCTGCAAAGAACAGACCCAAAGTGGTATGAACCCCCGGACCCTGCGCATAGAAGGAGCTTCATGCACCAGGCTGCCTTTAGCTGTGGAAGTTATGAACGAAGGAAAGTCTTGTCGCTTCGCCTTGTAGGCAGCTGTTCCAATCCTAGCCAAAGCCCTTGCCGCCCTCATCAACACTTCACCATAAATTTTTTACTTGCAATATTATTGGCCGACCATCCAAACCAAAACCTCTTCCTACTCCCAACTGAACCCAAAATTCAGCGCCACAACTAAGAATAGTCCAAAAGTCTTGACCTTTTTTTCATCTAAGATCTAGCAACCCTCAAAACTTCCCCGAAACAAGATTCAAAACCCCACATCATGATTCATCCCCAAATTAGGTCTTCCTATTTAAAAGTTGAGAATGGACAGTGGATTTTCAACAAAGGCAAGCCCTAATGCTTGGAAAACATCAACAACTCGTGCCACAGGTATAACTGTCATCAGATACTTGGTTTTTTTTAAATCCTATGGTACCTATATTTCTATGTGTAATTCTATACATAATTATTGTCGCGTTCATATTTCCCTATGATTCTTGCACATTGTTGCATCTTAGCATATAGATTTTGCATCTTATTTCGACAATCATCTTTAGGAATCTCATCTAGAACATTCGTACAGTTTATCGATTTAAGACTCTCGTCAAGTTAGTTTATGAATTTGCATTATCATTGTGCTAGCTTGTTTACATCTAGTAGACTCATAAATCAAATTGACCGGTTCCAACTTCCAACATCTTGCGTCAACCTACTTCATTTATTGCCTTTTTCAGTAAGCTATATGTGGCTAAAGAATAAGATCCCAAAATCAAATCATGTACGACTACTAATAAATGTATAACTTTGGGGGAGTAATTTGTTAACAAAATAGATAGCTGCAACAAAAGCACTACCTCGAAAATCATTCTAGAACTAGACCGTTCAAGGAAATAAGCTCTACACATTTGCATACGACTGACGTGTCGACAACTTAAGCAAAGACTTTATTTAAAACGTTTAGGGCTCTTACATGGATCATCTTCTTTCCTTTAGCTCTGTAAAAGACAATCCCTTCTATTAAATTTGACAACTATCCTTTTTAATTGCCTCCATCCACGACATTAGGGCTACTTCTTCTCTGGCATTTATCGACCTACATTGCAAATGTCTGAGCCATCTAGGCCCTTTCTCCTTCATTTTATATTCAAAGGGTACCATCTCTAACTACTTACGTATTACCCTGTCTCTCAGTGTATCTTCACTCATCAATCACAATATTCTAATTTCTATTACATTTGCTTTTAGAAAGATGTTAAACCTCTTATAGCATTAAATATTCTCGACTTTAAAGTGAAACTTCTAGAATATGATTTGTGCTATCTTCCTATTGTAGATATCATATGTTTGTAGGCATGTCTATTATGCATGTCATTGGCTTCAATAACTTGTCATCCATGAAAACAAGAGTGTTTACCCTTCCCTTACTACCCCCAACCAACACCCCTAATCCCAAAACAAATAATAATAATAAGGATTTAATATTTCTATAAGTTAAAAGAATGCATATGCTGCTGACATTCTTTTAAAAGCATCAGCATATAATAAATTAACTGGTGTGCCTTTGACAAGACAGACATTAGGAATAACCTGATTCAATGTGTGAGTTCACGTAAAATTTCAGAATTGGACCCTTAAAAGTCATTTCCTGGAGCTTATTAAATAGAGTATGGATGTTAAAAATATATTTCATTTTTCATGGATCATTTGTGTAGATTGATTCACTTGGTTCTAGCTGAAATAACTATTTTCTTCCTAAAAAATCATACACATAAGTTAATTTGGTTGAACATAACTAATATTGTAAAAAATACAAAGAAGACAACATTTATGAGCCAAAACTTAATAAATTCCCATTTTATTCTTCATGGAAATCGACTTGTTTAGGGAGAAACATCGGATATTGGATGAACTCAAACTCAACCCTGAATATGATAAGTCACTGGGTTCTGGTTCAGATCCTTAGGAATGGATCCTAGATTTCTAAGTGGGTTTGGATCCCAACTGATTCCTGCAAGTTTATAGGATCTGCAGTGGAACCCGAATAGATTATTACAGCCCTAAGCATACTATCAGACCATGTACGCATTCTCTAACTTCTTTTTCCATTATTTGTTCCTCATGTGTGACTATAATTCCCTATAGAAAAAAAAACCACATTGTGATACCATCTTAGACTCTTTGTATCCGTTGGAATAAGGAGAGTTACTTCTTTAGTGTTGAGATTGCAATATAGCAAGCGCTTCACCAGTTCCCTAGTAGAAATCTAACTTACTAAATGTAACTTATAACAATCCCAAAACAATGAAAACTTTGTTTCGAGTTTTCTAGATTATGCATTTTAATCCATAGGCATAGGCTACCCCCCATATGAAGGGAAAATGCTTCGTACACTTACAGTATTTGACAGGAGCCTTGTTTGTGGAAGCTTTTAAGCTACGTTAGCTTTCGGAGGCTTTTGTCTTTTATGATAAAATGTTATAACTGTATGGGTGCTTGGGTGGAATAGTCATTTGTTTAGTCAAACTTAGCTTATTTAGATGAGTTTATATGCTAGTTTTTCAAAAGTTGCAGATCCTTTTTTTTTAATGGGCCCTAAAAGCAAGCTTATGTGGACTTTATCAAACATGTAGATATGGAAAAGCATGGCTTACTTTGACCAAAAAATAAGCCCCTCCCAAAACACCCTCTTCATCACTTTCATAACTTGTATAACTTGCTCCAGCTATCTTACTAAATATTACTAAAGACTTACATTAAGAGCAAGCATATCATGCAATTAAGCAATATACTAGGCTACCACAGGGAATGATGAAAATTTGAACACGAAAATAAAGAAAATGACGCATACCTGCCAAGGAGTGGATGTAGACAGTATGTCATCTTTATTGAGTTCCTTCGCAAGAATAGCAGATAGCTCATTGGACACCCATAGTATCCATAGCCCATGAGCTCTAATGCAGAGTTCTTGCAAAGTTTTGTTGAGCTCCTCAAGTTTCGGGCTTTTGCTGTCATCTACCGTAAACAAAGCAGCAGCAGCTGAAATTGTTTGTCTCCTAGGGCTATCAAGGAATTGCCTTCGAGGACTTCTGGGGCTGTCAGTTGTGTGCCGTCTAGGGCTAAAAGAAATAGGAGAATCAAAGCCTCCTTTAGATTTCTTTGACAAAGGAGATGCTAGGTTGGAAAATGCCGCCACACCTGTTTCTTTCACCCAATTCCTTGGGGAACCAAGTACCAAAGGAATTTGACTTGAATGGTTTCTCAAAGCAAACAAGAGTCGTCCAATGAAAAGTGATCTTTCAACAAGTACAAAAGGTGGCTGAGAGTTTATGTCTGCCATATAGTTTCCCATAGAATCAGAGAGCCGTCCAAGCTCATCCTCAAGTTCTTTCAATATGATTGATATTGTCCTAAAACAGTTATTCTGGAGATACGGAGCGAGTTCCTTAAGCCTCGTGGTAGAGTTATGAGATTCCACAAAGCATAACAGATCTTGCAATATGCCAGCACACTTGTCATCCACTACATCTCTAATCCTGCTGACTTGTGGTCCAAAATAAGCATTCAAGCAGTTCTTAAAGTCATCTTCATCGGCAGTAGGCTTGAAACTGTAACCAAGTGGCATTTTCTTGTGTTTCGGCTCTAAGAACCAAACTCCACCACCAGTAGATCGCTTCTTCAAGTATGATGCAAAATCATTTTCATCACCTTGACCTGCCACAATTGCCTCAATGGCATCCCTGACACTAATTTCCTTCTTCAAGTCATTAAACCGAGACTCTACAATCTCTTTCATCCTCCTCACAAATGCCTGTTCCAGTCTATCTTCCAATATATCTTTCCGTTCTTTCAAAATCAGCCCACGAATTTGGTTCCAAGGCGACTCGATATCAGAACCAAATACACTCATCAGCCACTGTTCCATGCTCTGTTCAAGCCCTTCCCTTCCATCAAGAGCCTCATGAACCCGCTTCTGAACAGATGCCAACTCATCTCCACTCTCAATTGAATCCACCAACCTCTTCTTATTCGCCATTTGTCCAAAGATCTCATCACAACAGCTTGTCAACCAAGACGAACAACTCACTGCAACAAACTCTGGCTTTAACAAAACCATTGCTGACTCCAGTTTTTCTCGATGTGACTTCCAAAGTCTTACCTCCTCCTCTGGATTTGGAATTCCCCCAAATAATTGAGTCCCCGGAGGCGAACCAAGCACTAATTTGTAAAACAGCGGCATTTCATTCAATGCCATAAGAAATAGCTCGCCCACTTGACCTAAACTAGCTCTAATTATCCTCATCACATCACACAGAATAGAAGAAGAGGAAGAAGAATCGCGATCAGTCACCAAACCTGCCAATTTCTGCAAGATCCAGAGTCTCCTTGACTCCAAAAACAAGCCTAATACCTGCTCAGGATTCAGATCATCGATCGTAGCAGCCGCTGCGAGAGCATCAGCATACGATCCAACCGTGAGATCTCGGTCCGTCAACCTCTCTCGACTCTTCTGCGAGATCTGGGTTTTAAAGCTCTCCACTATCTCCCATTGATGCTTCAACAGCGGAAACCTAGACATTACATCCAGATCCGCTCCTCCGCCGGCGGTGACCAGACCGTGAACCTCCTTAGCTCTCAAGTACCTTCCAGAAGCTTCTAGAAGCATCGATTCATCAAGACACCCCCAAATATTTTCAGGAGTATCAACCAAATACTTCACCCTACACGCGATCCCATAGATCTTGGCTCTCGCGGGGTTCTGCGAGAGATTCGACGCAGAGCTAGGGTTTTCAGAGGGAGAAAGAGAATCTATAGCGGATTCGATAGCGGAGATGTTCGATTCGATGGACTCGCATGAGGATTTCATGGAGATGATGGAGTCGGCGGATTCGATGAGGTCGCGATAGCTTTTTCCGACGAGCTGACGGAGTTCTTCCTTTTTCTCTTCGATCTCTTTCTTGGTTTGGGATTCCACGGTGCGGATCTCGGCGATGGGCTTGGTTCTGAAGAGGGACTCGGCATCGCGGTTGGGGGCGGCGGTGACGGCCGAGGAGGCGGCCGGAGTCTCCGCCGACGAGCGGGTGGGTGTTCTCATGGCGGGAACCGCCGTGATTTGGGGGTGAGATTTGGATGTTTTGGGCAATGGCGAATGCTGAGGACACAGGGAGAGAGAAAAGGCGTCGGTGAGAGGGGGAGGATGTTTGGCACGTGGTATTGAAGGAGCGGGAAGTTTGGGTGAGGCTTGGGTCAAGCCGTCAAGGTGGTGGAGCTGGCTGTTTGGATCTGAAGGCTGCGGGTCCTTAGGTGGCAGAATGTAAATAAGTAAACATTTGGGCGAAAATTGAATTATCACATACTATTTAATAAAAAGGGAGTGGGCCCTTTACGGCCTGTTTAGTTCCTATTATTTGTTACAAATTTACTAGTTTCATGCCCGTGTGATGCACGGGTTTGTTTAATATACAAAATTTGATATAGTAAAAGAATGCAAACTAGAACAATAATAATATATAAGTAATCAGAAATGATACAACGTAATCTGAATATATGTTTAACTTACAATTAAACTGTAAAAAAGAATCAAAATATAATTTCCCTATTATCATAACAAAATAGATAAAATGTCTCATGTCTATATGATTAATGTTATAATATTTTGCTATACCAAGTAATTAGTATGCAACTTAAAGTTTAGCTCCAAACAAAATATTTAAAGCATCTAGAGATACCTGTCGATTATATATATCTATGAATCAAGACAATAATTATCAATATATTGATAAACAAAATATCTATCATAATCATATCAAGTAGTTAGGTTTCTCAACGCAAAACTATCAAAAAAATATGTAGTGCTTACAAAAGTTTACTAAATAAGGTTTTAGACCAGAATACTAAATATAAGTTTTAGACATCATGAATCAGATATGGATTTATCAAAAAGGAGCTTGAACTCTCTGTAGAATATTCTAATTCTCTTTTTCAATTTTAATATGTTTTTGCTTTATGTTTCTAGACATTCCCGGAGAAATCAAGTTTACTGAAACTGAGTGCTCGACATCAGATTCATACATCCATTCATGAAGCATATGATGAAATATAACTTGTGAAGAAACTGACATTACATACTTTCTGACGTACCTTGGGATAACAAATCTTGTATTTTCATTGCATTTCTCACACCAAAATTTACCATTTTCAGCATTTATCTTCCTTTGATATTTTTTGCAGGCATTATAAAACAATTATAATCTGTTTGAATTTTCTGTATAGTTGCTAATGTCACACATGTGCAAACCTGAGTATTATCAAATAGTAAGAAAGTAAAGTTATGAATAATTTGGAAGAAAATTATCAATTGTCTTCAGATTAGTTATCTAGTTTGCCACATTTTAAATAAGCAGTGCAATATCAATAAAGTCACTTCTTCAAAATAATTACCTCTCGTGCCTCTCGAATTTCATCAAGTGTATTCCGTTCAGTTAATAACAAAAAAATCACCCTCGATGGAATAAGCTTTTTCAGTTGGAATCTAACTAAATCGTTAAGACATAAGAATCTTCCACAAGTTTCAGACTTATGATAGTAAAATTAAATTAATTAGAAATAATATCAAATTACTTGTAAATAACTAACAAATGAGATAATTCATCATGTACCTTTTTTTAGATCAACAACTTTAGGTATGTCGGGATTGATTAATATCTTGGACGCATATAAGGCATTTGTAATAGTAATTTTACCTAAGAAATAAAGTTTTTAAATTCATGAGTCTGTCAATATATAAACATAATCTACAAAATAAAAATATTTTTTTATAAATTAGTATACATCTAATTTGATTTACCTCCATATGGTTTTGTCTTCGCAAGCTAAATCACTATTATAATAATTCCTGAATTAGCTTTCTGTACATATTGCGAAACTTGAACAGCGTAATCACCCCACAAACTGCATTGCAATTTAATGTTGCCGCATGAAGAAAAAATTTAGTACGGAATGCATATACACACACTCACATGCACACACGTACTTTTACTATTAAAAAATATATAACAATATTGTACATATTTGAACTCACTTGCTATCTTAGAGTTCAAGCTCTAGTAATTATCTTTTACTTCCATTGCTCTCAACTTTTTTTACATTTCCAATAGTAATAAGCTCTCCAATGATGCCATATAACATAAAAAATAAATAAAAAGCCCCCAAGTGTCAAATATATTAAAAAATAGTATTGAAATAAAAAAAAGGCAATAAGAAAAATTGTAAATTTATTTTAAAGTAAACTACATTTGTATCTTACCTATTACAGTAGTTGAGGTGATACGATTAGCAATTATATCTCCAAAATCAATTAACCCAAATGAATAGGAAGGTATTGTAGAAATCTCACATTCCAAGGGGAAGAGATTATTTCTTGAACGAAGAGATTATTTTTTGTGAAGTATCATCATTATTAGTTAGATAATAATAGATTAAATAATGAAAAATGCCAAGTGGCGGTTTCAATGGTAAGAGATTTCAAATATTTAATTTCGAAAAAGAGGCTTGCCATGTGGCGTTTTCAAGTGGAAGAGATGTCATGTGGCGTTTTCAAGGGGAAAAGATTTTAGAGAGGCTTGCCACATGACGTTTTTAAGGGGAAGAGATGTCATGTGACGTTTTTAAGGGGAAGAAATTTTAGATATAGTATATAGATGAGTTTGTGGACCCCATCAACTGCTTACCGTCAGAACAAAAACCTGTCGTCTTACTTTCTAGGAGTTGTTTGGCTCGAATCCTAAAATTTTAGGATTTATAATCTTATGAGAATTTCAAATCCATAGTGATTAATATATACTCTGCAATTTTAGTATTTTGTTTGGTTTAATATTATCATAGGAAAGCAAATTCTAAAATTTATGATTTATTCTTTGGTTCAAACCCAAAATTATATGATAACAAATTTTAGAATTTGTAATCTATTATTTGTTTCAATTTAAAAAAGAAGTGATTATGCTTATATCGGTGAGCTTACCTCTTAACAAAAAAACGAAATACATTTATAGAATTTGTCAAATCCTCTCCAATTAAGAGGATTTGGCAAATTCTTAAAAATGGTTGCTTTTTGCTGTAGGCAAATAAAATTGCCTCTATCCCTAACAAAAGAAGCTTTTGATCTATAGGTGGATATGCACGAGTTGTACAACAAGTCACAACAACTTGGAACAAGCAAAGAAGCTCAAGGGCCCGCCTGAGCATTTAAGTTCACCTGAATGAAGTCAAGTTCACCTGAATGCTCGAACTTTGCCTAAATGCTCGAACTTCGCCGGCAAAACTGAGTTCACTAGTCGCTTTGGCCTCGCCTGAATGAATCATGTAGATTCAAGTTCGCCTAAACTGATCAAGCTTCACCATGATGGCTCGTGCGAACTTAAGTTTGCCTGAACACTTAACTTCGCCTACATGCTCTAACTCGCTTGTAAGCTTGCCAAGCTCACCTGAATGTGCAAGTCCGCCTGAAGCGTCAAGTCTGTCTGCACTGCTTGACCAAGTCAGCCATTAAGGCTTAAAATATGGAAGTGGTTACTCCCACTTTCCACGTTCCTAGGAGATGGTTACACACCATTCTCCTCTATAAATAGCCGCTAATGGCTAGGGGAGTGCACGGTTCGGTCCAAACCGAAAAAACCGACCGAACCGATCGAAAATTAGCGGTTCGGTTCGGTTTTAGTTCTAAGTCGGTTCGGGTCGGGTTGAAAAATTTTCAACCCGAACCGCCCGAACCGACCGCTTATCTCTTACCCTAATTTTAACCCGTAACCCATACCTACCCGACCCGTTCTTCATTTACTATAAAATCCCAAATCCTCTCCAACGTAACCCTAACTCTCCAATTCTTCTCCAACCTCAGCCTGTAACCGCCGCCGCTCCAACTCATCTCATGTTCTCCAACCTCAGCCTGCAGCCGCTGCCGCTCCAGCTCTTCTCCTGTTCTCCAACCTCGGCCTTCTCCTGTTCTCCAACCTCAGCCTGCAGCCGATGCCGCTCCAACTCTTCTCCTGTTCTCCAACCTGAGCCTGCAGCCGTCGACCGCCGCCGATCCAACCCTTCTCAAACGTTTCTCTGATTTTTCGGAGGCAATCATCACGTACGCGCTGCAGATCTGCAAGAAGAAGAATTAAGATGCCAAAACATAACTTCAACTCCAAGTCTCCTCAGCTTGTAGCCGCCGCCAACCCACCTCCTCCGCCTGTCAACCTCGGTCGCGGGCTTCCAAGTCTCCAACTCTAGTCTTGGTCGCGTTGAGCAGCGATGAAGAAGAGATCGATATTGAGGAGACAAAAGCTTTTTGGGAATCACAGCATCAGCTTCTCCAAGTAAATTTCTCCTCTTTTTTTGTTTTTTGTTTTTTTTGCCTTTGCTGGTAAAATTAGGGTTGGTGTATTGTGAGATTAACTAGGGATTATCGATCAATTTAGGAAGCTTTATCTCGTCGGAGTTCGACAGAGGCGTGGATCAAAAGAGATACAGAGGAAGTAATTAAAAAATGGAATCTTTTGGTCTGATCTGTGATTGTTTGAAAGAATGCCGATGGAATTGTGTGCTTAGATATTTAACTGATCGTCTTCATGATGCTGGGTTTAACAACGCCATTTGCAAATCCATGTGGCGGCGGTCGCTTGAGATTTCTTTAGGTATTTTGATTTTTTTTACTTGTGCAGTATATTTTGATTTTTTTTACTTGTGCAGTATTTTTGCCTTTGATTGTTATGCTTGATGAAGTTAGAACCGAACAAACCGAACCGAACCGCACCGAACCGATTTGCAACGGTTCGGTTCGGTTTTGAATTGTAGGCGGTTCGGTTCGGTTGTTCAAATTTTGGTAAAAACCGACCCGAACCGAACCGTGCACACCCCTACTAATGGCTACCAAAAGAGGGGAGGAACCGAGCATTGAGATTTTTTGTGCACTTGGCCTCTAACAATCAAGTATTTCTAGCCTTCAAGCATCCTACCTCGGGTATTCGAACTCCGACGAAGCTTCTACCACGTGAGGAAGCTTATTCGCAATCTCGTTCGAATCGTCAACGAGAAGCAAACTAGACTCAAGCATCAAGCGAGGCATCCTTTCGCCCCAACAACTCCACGTTAAACAAAAGAGAGATCAAATCAATTCTCTCTTCTTCTGTGTAAAAGAGACTTCTATTTTTTTAAAACACAAATCAAACAATACAAATTCATAATCATCTTCAAAGGGAGCCTCCTCATTCTCTTGGAACTGTTAGTACTCCTTCCCCCCCGGTGCACGAGTGGATTCGTCCAAGCGATGTTTGATCACCTTCAGATAAGACTCAAAAGGTTTGAAGCCCTCGGGTGATGCTTTGGCGCTCCAGTACCACTTACAATACGCCAGGGTGTGTCGAAGTTGAGGGTTCTTCTGTGGCAGCCTAAACTGAGCACTAGTGCATCCTGCTTGGTGCTAATACTACCCTCGGGCACCATCAATTAGACTCCCTTCATACCTTAGTCCAGGGTTCGGGTTCCCCACATATAATTGGGCATACCCGAACTTGTGAGTGAAACGATAGGGCAAATATGGCTCCATGTGACAAGTTGAGCATGTTCGATAGATGTGGTAGCTTGACCGGATGTTGACAAGCCAATGGGAGCTGCCCAGAGTTAGTGCACTAAAATTGTCTTCTGTTGGCACGTCTATGAAAGCGTCACCATATCCTTCATCTGTGAAGTAGGGGAAACACCAGAAGAACTTGTAATTGCTAAAGAAGGAGAGAGCCTTCCTCATCTCTGCTATATAATTGTACCTCCAGGAACACCTCTCCAAGCATTAAAGAAAGGGAATCATTTGCTCTTCTCGACACTATGGTGGTGCAACTCATCAAGCAGGGGGAGTGTAGCACATACCACGCTATCAGATAGGTATGCGGGAGGCTGATACACGGATTCGGAGTCTTAGCGATTTCTTCCCCTTCTTCTTCAATATATACCACCTTGCAGAATTGCAACATCAAGGTGCGCAACCCGCTTTGAGTACATGCTATCATAGCGGGGAGTAGTGCATAGGACCGTATGTGAGCCAGGTGAACCGCTTGGTAGACCACCTCAATGGGGATTGCTTCAAAAGAGTGTGTAGTAACTACGCAACACTTCAGCCATAGCATCAGGTACCCAGCAAATAGTGCTTTGTTGGAGATGAGAATCTTGGTCTGGTGGTGGAAGGACTTGAAAGTAGTCCCCACCTTGAATCCTCCTTCATCGGAGTTGAGAGTGTTCAGGATCAACTTACAATCGAAAATCCTCTTCTCCACCACCATTTCATCACAAACGTATGAAGGGAGGATTGGCCTTGTTTTGTCATCCACATTCTAGAACATATTGTTGGCCTTCTTGTTTTGATGATATTTAACAAACAATTTACCACTAATGTTGTTTGTCTAGTATTTGTGTTTTCTTATTTATTATAGACAAACAACGTCGTTGGAGGTTGGATGGAATATGCGCTACAACGATGATATTCAATGGAGGTTGGCGGAATAGTGGTGTGAAGCCTTGAAATTCAAAGTTAAAGATCAAGTTCAAGCTTCATCTGCGAGATTACCAAGAAGAGCTTATTGAAGATCAAGATCTACCTTGGGTAATCTAATTTAGGTTTTATATTATGTGTGTTAAGTACGTTAAGCTCAATATACACACACACACATAATTTGTTTTTGTATATATAGTTATATATATATATATACACAAGTTTTGGTTCTTGGCTTTTAAGTTTGAATATGAAACAAATACATATTCATATATATATATATATATATATATATATATATATATATATATATATATATATATATATATATACATGTTTGGTTTCATATGGTAAAGTTGTTTATGTACACATGTATTTATAAGTTTTACAAAATACATGAGTTTTCACAAATAAAAATTTCAATTTGAGAAATTCCTTTTGTAACATGTTCAAAATCACATTTGCAAACATTTTCCAAAGTTTTATCAAGTTTGAAATTGATTTGTTACGTTTAATTGAATTTACAAAATCACGTTTTTCGTTCGTGCATGTTTTACAAAACAGATGAGTTTTCATAAATGGGAAGTGATATTTAAGAAATTCTTTCTTTGACATGTTCATCTACATGTTTAGAAACTTTAATCAAAATTTTACTATTTTTGGAATTGATTTACTGTGCCCAATTGATTTTACAAAATCGTGTATGTCAGCAGTTTTTTTAGAAACAGTAAATCTGTGTTCAAATATTTATTTCTCTCAACTGGGAAATGATTTTTTAGAAATTATTTCTCTAACATGTTATTCTACATGTCTAGAACCTTCCTACAAAATTTCATAATTTTTTGAGCTGTTTTACTATTTTTAATTGATTTTACAAAACGGTTATGCAGTGCTACAGTACCCATGGTCGACCGGTACGGTCGACCGTCAAACTCTCTGGACGTGGTTACTGTAGCACAACGGCTATATTTTTTAGATTTTGATATATCCGTTATTTTGTCTTTTTACTTGGTTTTCTTGGGTTTTTGGGCTTGTTTCATGAGCCTATATATATTCCATGCCCTCATACTTCTAAGGGTACTTAAGAAATGTTTTAAACAA
>BQKN01001085.1:247815-278704 GCA_022839385.1 Asparagus kiusianus | reverse complement strand
ATTAGATTAGCATAAGACCCTAATCACCCCCCCTCTAGGGTCTAACACATATAATCAACCCAATTCTCACGACTGATGCCTTGGATCCTCTTCTTCTTATCGTGATGATCCACTACCCCGACAGTGTGTAGGTAAATGTGATAATGGCATAGCAACTCCCAGAGGGTCTTGGCTACTTGAGGAAGCTTGTTTGAAAAATGTTCACTCTCTTTCGGCTCGGGGATGTACTCTTCATAAAGGAATTCCCCCATTGACAACCATGGGACTTCGTACATTTCATGCAATGCGAAGCCCAGCTCCCCATTTGGAGTGAAGAAAGTGCCAGTCTCGGGGCAGTAGAGTTCGAGGATGCTCTGAAACTATGTTGTGTTGATCCTAAGACCAAATTGTGTAGCCCTAATGGTGGTATACAGCTCTGTATCCCGCATATCAACGTTCTCCTCTAATATGAATTCTGTGATTTAGGAACACCAGAGTGTCGTACCTGGCGTAGAGTGGATCCATCCACGAGCTCATAAGTCCTTCAGCAAAAACTGGCCCCCAACATTGAAAAAGCTATGGCGGAAGGTTCGGCCACTGATGTTGTCTCCCCCATGGGAAAGTTCTGAAATAAGCCGGGGGTGCAGGGTTGTTACACATTTCTCTGACCTATCTATGCCAAAACTAACCTTCGAGCTAGTAAAAAGACCACAAGTGACTCTGTCTTGGGTGGGGTCAGGCATAATCCATCACTCTTGGTACGGAGAGTGATCGCAACTCCATAATTGAAAATCCCTTTGGCATAGCAGGGATGAAGACCAGACATTATCTATGACACGAAGCCACTTACTCTAACCAAGGTCTAAGTTGGGAAGGTTGGGCTTCGCATCTCCAAAGAAGAATGGAGGCTTTCTTATCTCCCTGCACTTAGAGTCTGTCATTGTAGCATCCGTAATGAGCTCTCGAAGGGTGAGCTAGTGACCTTCAGTGACTCGTTGGTTATGCTCTGTAGAACTACCAGGAGAGAAGACTGATACTAGCTCATGAATGAGAAACCTCGCAGGAGTAGAGAACCCTACTCCACTAGTATGGCCAATAGAACTCACTCTTGGAATGGTAGCTCCAGAATAAATCACTGCAAAATAAGAATACGAGAGACATTAGAAACCTTTGATAAAGTGAAAACTTTAACTAACTCCTCTATATTGGCAAACTAATCCATGCAGGAAAACTCGGCAATGCAGGCGAACTCTGCTAAGCTGACGCGCTAAGGAAGTACACCTGAGTGAATTAACTTCGCTAGATAATGAAGTTCGCCAGAATGAACAAACTTCACTAGACAACGAAGTTCGCCAGAGCTAACGAACTTCGCCAGACAACGAACTTCGCCAGAGCTAATGAACTTCACCAGAACAAAAAAGTTCATCTGACTGAATGACTTCTTTAGAAGAATGAACATCACTTGTTCACCAGTAAAAACAACAAGAAATACCAAGTCTTTGGATTTTACCTGAGGACGGTGGAGCGACGCGAGGAGCGCCGGAAGCAGAGGCCTTTCCCTTCCCCTTTGCAACAACAGCTTTGGTCTTGGGCACCATGGAGAAATCGCTCGGAAAAAAGTTTTCTTTTGAGGAAGAAAGTTTCTTTCGAACATCTAGCAAAGCAAATGCGAAGAAGAGATCATGGTTATCTCTTCTTGAAGAAGAAATTGCCTATATATAAGCGTGAAAAAATCAATGGTCCAGATCTATTTCCCAAACGACGTGACAGTTCAGATCGAACTTAGCGGTTGAGATTCGATTTTTCAAAATCAACGGTCGAGATTTATTCTTGAAGAAATGGTCCAGATCCGATCTCCAAATGATGTGACGGTTTAGATCGAGCATGTAACATGATAAAGCTAAATCACATTGCATTTAATGCGATCTATAGGTCATCATTACCTCAACTGGCAAACTCTGAAGCCCGCATGCAGCTGCCCGGTTCACCTACAATGCCCTAAACATTTAGCTCGCTTGAATTCACTAGCTTCGCGTGAAGAACTCAACTTCGCCAGAGTGGCCAAGTTCGCTGGAAAGTTCACCACTTCGCCTGAATTAGTGAACAATGATCATTTTACAAGTCTAAATATTCAAAGTATTTCAGACCCGCTCTAAGCCACTACAGAGATCTGAAAACTTTGAAGGGGTTTTGTAGGCAAGTAAAATTACCTCTATCCCTAACTAAAGAAGCTATTGGTCAATACGTGGACAAGCATGAGTTGTGCAACAAGACACAGCAACTTGGAACAAGCAAAGAATCTCAGACCACCTGAGCATTTAAGTTCGCCTGAATGCTCGAACTTCATCGGCAAAATTAAGTTCACTTGTTGATTTGGCCTTGCCTAAATGAATCATGCAGATTCAAGTACACTTGAACTGATCAAGCTTCATCATGATAGCTCATGTGAAGTTAAGTTCGGCTGAATATTTAACTTCACCTACAAAGTTTGCCTGCATGCTCTAACTCACCTGCAAGCTTGCCAAGCTCGCCTAAACGTGCAAGTTCACCTGCAACGTCAAGTCCGCCTGTACTGCTTGACCAAGTTAGCCACTAAGGCTTAAAATATAGAAGTGGTTACACCCACTTTCCACGTTCCTAGGAGATGGTTACACACCATTCTCCTCTATAAATAGTTGATAATAGCTACCAAAAGAGGGGAGGAATCGAGCATTGAGATTTTTTTGTACACTTGGCCTCTAACAATCAAGCATTTCTAGCCTTCAAGCATCCTAGCTTGGGTATTTGAACTCCGACAAAGCTTCTACTACATGAGGAAGCTTATTCACAATCTCGTCGAATCATCAACGAGAAGCAAACTCGTCTCAAGCATCTAGCGAGGTATCCTTTTGCCCCAACGACCCCATGTTAAACAAAAAAGAGATCAAATTAATTCTCTCCTCTTCTGTGTAAAAGAGATTTTTATTTTGTAATACACAAATCAATCAATACAAATTCAGAATCATTTTGTACAACCTACAGAATATGGTGACCACAGTGGGAACAACCATTCTATCAAATGAATTGGTAGTGGCACAGTTCGACGAGGTTGTCACAAGGACTACCGTTGAATCCCTCATCATTGAGTTCGATCAAGCCAAGTATGAAGAATACTTATCTTTTGCTTCCTCTGGTGGCAAAACGTCACGTAAGTATCGCAAAATCTTGTGTAAGGCTCAGCCCCAGCAAATTGAGGTTGTAGTGCCTGAGAGCTCTACCCGAGCAATCATTGGGGGTTTCATCCCTCCAAGACTATTGATGTAGACCATAAGGCCAAAGATACAATTCAAAAAGTCACTTGTTGGGTTGTTAAGCAATCCACGCAAACCCCTCTCTCTGAGGGGACTAAAGTTTATGTTGATGCAGATTATGCCTTCACCGTTGATGTTGTATGCGTCAAAAATTATCTATAGGTTCCCGTACACAGCTCGAGACAAAGAGAAGATGATGAACATTATTATCTGAGTCAAGGTGGATTATCCGAGTCAAAGAGGATCATCCGATGCCACAAAGAGGATCATCCGATGCTGCAAAGAAGTAAAGAGGTGCACGAAGCCAAGAAAAGCGACGAAGCAACAACGAGATTTAGAATGCATAGTCTGAGAAGAACAAAAATTTTGACCATGATACAATTTGAATATAAAAAAGCTCAAAAGATATGATGCGGCATAAACATATACCCAAAAGTTGCAAGTGCACAACTAATCAAGTTATAGTATAAAGAGTTATCGATCCCACGAGGAAGGTGTTTTGTAGGAGAAAATATAAAATCGGTTCTTATGTTGTATGCATGACAAATAGGAGTGATGAGTGAATGTGATTATGAAGAGATTGAGAGAGTAAAAATGGTGCGTAAATAGGCGCAAAATGTAAGTGAGAGTAGATGTGACAAAGAACGAATGTGATCAATAAGGCAAGAATGAATAAAATCGAGAAACAAATGAAAATCAAGAATGAAAAAAAATAAAATTCAAGAATAAAAGAAAATATAAGAAATTAAAGATGGTGGATTCAATTATAGATATAGGTGATCTAAAATTGAACCCACTTCTTTAGAAAAGGGTGATTCCCTAGAGGGTTCTAGCCTAAAGGCGAATCAAACAAAATAAAAATAAACAAAAAGAAAAACTAAACCCAAGAGGGTTCTAGCCTCAAGATGAATAGTGCAAAAATTAAAATCTAACTATAAAATAAATTGTAAAATCTAAACTACAAAATAAATTGCAAGAATTAAATACAATAAAATAAATCTACTTTATAAGCATGAAATAAATCTAATCTATAAGCATGAAATAAATCTAAGGCAAGAGGGTTCTAGCCTCTTGGCTATTTAACAAGAAAATAAAATCTAACTATAAGCATAGAAATAAATCTAAACTAATAAGCAATAAAAAAGAAATAAAAGAGAAAAAGAAAAGAAATGCAAACCTCTAAATAATTCTTCATCTTCATCTTCATCATCCAACAAAGAGAAGAAATATTTAAAGTGGTGAAAAAATTATTATTATTAATTATAACAAAAAGTTATAAATTTGGAAGGCCTTCTCAATTAATAGTAGCTCTTCTCTCCAAAAGGAGTTACAAAAATTTTTCACACCTCTAACCCCTCACTCTCTACCCCTATTTATAGTAAACATCAGTGAATGAGAGCCATTGGATTAAAATCTTATCCAAAAATAACAAATTTTAGCCTTTGGATTGTAACTACATGTACGTCTGTATCGATACCATCATCGATAGGGGTATCGATGCTGGCATCGATACGAGCATTGATGCTGGCATCGATGTGAGCCTCTCTCATATTGCTGTCCGCAGATTCTTTCTTCCTTTGGTTTCTGGGCTTGGACATTGGGCTTTGCATGGACTTTTGGGCTTTGGCATTTTCTCTTGTTTTTCCATTGGGCTTTGATTTATTTCTTCATGCTTCATTGTTTTGATTTTGGGCTTTTGGATAAATTAACAATTTGATTTTCCAATGAGCTTCTTTGCTTCATTTCAAGGGGTTTTTGTTAAGAGATGAGAGTTTTGAGATTTATTCTTCATTACCTATAATTAAAGATAAAAACAATTATTAGTGATACATTTATTCATATAAAATAGATAATGAGGGTATAAAATTATAATAAAATGTGATTATCAAGATAAAAGTTATAAGTCTCTCTGCCAGCTTTCTAATATAACTTGAATCACGTCATTTTGAGGTCAGACGAGAGAATTAAAATAAAAATACCTGAGATAGTCCAAGTTGTTTCACACCTGTGCGAGATACCATGAGTGTTTTGCACCCATGTGTGAAACACCACGGGTGTTTCGCACCTAGGTGCAAAACAAACAACCTGTTTTGCCCGGTCAGCCTCCAGACGACGCGTTTTCAATAGATTTACAGATTTTGTTCGTTCCAAAGCCTCCCTAACTGACTTGAGGCTATCCTTAAGCATGGGAAAGTGGTTATTAACTAAAGATACACTCTTATCCATGAACATGGCATCTGAAGCCCTATAAATACCCCCCTTCATCATTTGTGAAGGGTGATTGGCAACTGACGACGTGCTGATCAAAAATTTGAGCAAGGAGGCGAGGTGTTGTCGAATTAGAGAACAGGCCCATGAATTTTAAAGAGAGACTAGCGGATCTTGGTGAACTCCAGCATAAAGAGGGATCTTTTTAAGAGATCTGAAGCCTGTTCCCACCGCCCCTTAAGATCAGAATTCATTTTGATCTTAAGAAGAGTATAATCTTACCTTGTTGAGATATTTACTTCAGTTCTTGTTTTCTTTGTTAAACGAGATCAACCAGATCTGATACTCGGAGGTCTACGGATCAAAGAGTCTCCGGCATAGGCAAAGATCCCATGCAGGCAGTGATCGATAAACGATCATGTGTGTGTTTCAAGGAGATCTCCCCTATTTGTTTTCATTGTGTAAGAAAGTCTTATAAAAAGACTAACTTTCTTTTTTGAATCTGTAAGAAGATAAACGTGTAATGAATTTAGCAATGAAAAAGATTTCTAACACAAACACGCTGGTGACCATAGTAAGAGCCAACAGTCTCGCTACCAAGACTGTCGTGTCACAACTAAAGATCAAGATCCCGATTGATTCAGCGGTCGAGTACGAGTTCGACGAAGTCAAGTTAGAAGAATATTTCTCCTCATCTTCATCCAAATCCTCCTCTCGCTGCAAGTGCGGAAAGATCTCATCTTTGAAGGAGGTGTATTCACCTGATGGCTACAAGTGACTCCGCTCGCCACAACTCCTCTCTAGTCAAGGAGTTGTTCAACCAAAGTACTGCAACTCTGACGAAGAGGGCTCATCAGAGGCGATGCCAATGCTAAGCTTATCAAATCGCCAAGACCTTAGAGCAGGTTGATGGACTCCGCTATCATGCGTATCTGGAATTTAGGAAGCGTCAAGCGACTCAGCAGCCTCAACAGCAACCACTTGACTCTTCCTATAAACCATCAACCAACAAGTGGGTTCGTGTCAAATAAACTCGTTCAACTCTTGAGGAGCGCATCTAAAAGCATCACGCATGCACGAATTCTCATACAGAAGGCACTGGAGCTGCAGAAGGAAGAGGCGGCCAAAGAACCACTAAAATCCAAACAAGTCTGGGTGTCGAAGGCCAAGACAACACCAAAAGTAACTCAAAAAAGTGCCGAAATAACTCCTCCTGGCGCGAAACACAACATGTGTTTCGCATCTGGAGTGAAACACACATTGTGTTTCGTACCTAGAGTGAAACACAATATGTGTTTTGTACCAGGAGCAAAACACAACTTGTGTTTTGCACCTAGGATGAAACACTAGCTGTGTTTCACACCTGGGGCCAGCCCCAAGGCTGTTTCTCAGCCCCCGTCGACCTCCAATCCCGCTCTGTCTGCTACCGTATCTCCAGTAAAGCCTTATGATAACTTTGATCTATTAAAGTTTTAAGATTACAATGACAGATCGCTTTGGTCCTCTACGTGAAGATCGAGGCAAAGCTCATGTTAAAGAAGGCTTGGGTCCAGTGAACAAATCTCGAGCGACTCTTCAGGCTGGGGGTAGTACACACCCTCTTAATAAGTCTTTCCTGTAGCCACCCACTTGGGGTGCGTGTGAAAGACCAGGAGCCCGTTAAGGTCCCACCCTCACAAGGGCGTGGTTCCAAACGTGTGACTCCCGAGTATGCCAACAAGGCATTACCTCTCCAAAAAAAATGTGTCTGTTCGTTATACCTAGAGATTCAAACCAATAGCCGATAGGTTACTCCAGCCATAACGCCGATGAGTTGTACTATCAGGCTAGGGGTATAAATAAATCTTGAAAGAGAAGTATCCCATAATCAAACTCTCACTGTCCTTGTGATAGGCTCATCAGGGCAGTATTGTCAAAATGTAGCTGCCCCAGGACCATTTCACAAAGGATCTTTGTATTCGAGAAACTTGTTGTTCGCGGGAAAAACTGTAGCCTTCTTCATTGATGATTCCATTGCACACTCAGTAATTGTTTATCGATTACAAAGTTCCGGTCTTTTTATAAGATCCGTTTACAAGAAATCAACAAAAGTAAAAATTACAACTTTCCTTATTTGTCGAACAAATCACGAGCTCCTGTTTTTCGGTCGCTCGCTTGCATGGGTTGTTTGCCTGCGCCGATGGTTGATCCGTTGACCACCGTACGATCTAGATCCGGACGGATCTACGCAGTACGACGGGTATTATTCCACTAAGGAAATAATAGCCGGGGGGATCGGTTCACCAAGGAACAAATCGCCCAAATCTCGGGATCAAAGACCAAGCTTTGATCCGGAGTGTGCCTACGTAGATCTCAGATCTGATTTCCTCTCTCGAACTCCTGCCTTTTGTGACGCGGATGCTCGCCAAGAACCAGATCTGAATGCCCAAGTCTTCAAGCCTTCAAAAAACTCCAAGATGAGGTCTCAATTCGACAGAGTTTCAGCTCTCCAAAAGAAGTCTCCCAACAAATGAACCCCTTGGCCTATTTATAGGCACCCAGATCTGTGCCTTGGCACAGATCTGGGCCGGCCACCTCCAGGGTGGCTCAGCATGGGCCGAGCCACCTTGAGGTGGCTCGGTTTCGGCCGAGCCCCTCTAGGTGTTTGGGTTCCGACATTTTTATCGTTGTATCCATTTTGTCCATGATTCAGTTGTGTGGTTGATAGGTTCGGATTCGATTCGTTGACCCGATTTGGCAGTAGATCCACCTCTGAATTTGAGTCCGAAACTGATCTTGATTCGATCGTGATTCATCCGAGTTCGCTCTTGTTTGGATGACTTGTTGACTCCCCGAACCGTTGGCTTGATTCCGCACGCGAATGGATGCATTCCGTTGCTCGCGTGCGATTTGTTGACCTCGTCGCCTCGTCATTCGATGGTTTGTCGAATCACCATGCCGAGCTGTGCTAAGGGACCTATAGGCAATTTTATACGCCTACAGATACCCCCTCCAAAGTATTTCAGCCTCTTTCTTTTATAGAAGAGTCTGGAATGCTTTGGATATGATTGCCCCAACCTTCAGTCGGTGTAACGGGACTTTGAAATGGCTTCTGTTCTGGATTCCTTCAATTCCTTCAGGCTATTCGGTGCTTTGTCGAACGTCTGTAAGGATTCCGGTGCTGCATTTATTGTCTGACCGTTGTCGGAATTTTGAACTTGAAGTCGATTGCTGATTTTCCGATCTTTAGCTCGTGTTTGTTGGTTCAACTGACCCTCGATTGTTGTTGTTGAGTCTTTATTTGCAACGCATTGTCCGGCGTTGTGTTATTGAGTTATCCTTAAGAATATTTTTAGAAAATATTCTCCAGGAACTTCTCAACAAAGAATAGGGAATAGTTTATACTCGTATACCTTATTGGAGTATTTTTCGATCCCGAATGAGCTGAACCGGTCTGATAATGACCCAAAAAGGGAGTAGTTGAGCTCAAAAAATCTTCCTATCCTTCCGAATACATGGGAGAGGCCAAAATAAACAAAGGATTGAACTCTCGATTGATTTGAAGTTGTTTCGACGCTCGATTCAGCTTCAATTTGAGTTCTGGTTCAAATCTGGTTCAATCTGGTTCAAACTGGTTCAACCTGGTTCAAGACTGGTTCAACCTGGCTCAAGGCTGGTTCAAGACTGGTTCAAGACTGATTCAGACTGGTTCATCCTGGTCTGGTCTGGTTCAGTCTGGTTTGGTCTGGTTCAACCTAATTCAGCCCCTTTTGAACTGATTTGGACTGGTCCGGTCTGGTTCACCCTGGTCTGGTCTGGTTCAGGACTGGTTCACATTATAAAATGGGTTTTTTTTCTTTTCTTTTTCTTTTCTTTTCCTCCTCCTAGGGCCGCCCCCCCTGTCCAATTTTTTTGGATTTCTCTTCCCTCATGCATCTTTTCTCCCTCAAATCTTCATAAATACCCTAGATCCATCCTCCCTTTGGATCTTAGACTGAAAAATCCCTCAAAAATCTCTAAATAAAAATTTCTCTCAGGCCCCTCGAGCACGTGGTCTGAGCCTCTTTCAAGATTTGATTTTTGTCGGATCTTCGAGCTTTCCCTCAGGTAAATCTTCCATAATTTTAGCATATTTCCTGCTTAATTCAATTTATGAACTTGTGGGATCGCATGTGAGGGTTAGGATTATGATTTGTCGCCTCGAGCTCCTCTTTCAGGGGGTAGAATTGCAATAAAAAGAGGAACTTTTTTCTGGATCTGATCCCTTAATTTATTTTGCAGGTCACCATGTCTCGTATTGCGAGGGGTCAATCCTCTACCGCGTCGGCTGATGGAGCGCCTCCCTCTTATGCCGGTGAGCTATTTTTTTGGAAATTTACAAATTAGTCCATTTTTTCTTGAAAATTTGCAAATTGGTCCTTTTTACTCCATGTTGTTCTCCTTGGTGAGGCAATCGGGAAGAGCCTTGATTCTCCTTGGTGAGGATCGACGCTTTAAAGATGTATTTTGCTTGGTCAAAACCATATCTTAAAATAAAAGGGGCGTTTTAACGCTGCATTGTGCCTTATAAGGCAGGGATATATTGTCGATATACCCTATCTTATGAATGCACAACGTGGCCAAATCATCTCACCCTTTATAAGGCAATGACTCTATCTTACCCATCCGTAAGATGAGTTCAATTTCCTTTTATAACTAGAATTAACAAACGTTTAATTGCTTGTTTTCAGTTGAGTATCCTTCCGGAGCATTTTCATCTCATGCGGTGAACGGACGTCGTGGGGATGTTTTATCTTCGGTTTCCGCCAGGCAGGCTATCGGTCCACTTCCTCGGTTGAATTCCCGTGATAGGAGGATGGTGAGTCCCAAAATCATCCTAATATCCGACGATGAAGGGGAAGAGGATCCTATTACTGCAATTATGTCTGACCAAGAATCTGTCCTCCCAGTCTCCGAATCCGTGCAGGGCATCCTCCAAAAAGTAGAGAAGGTTATGCAACAAACGGCCACCGCCATTAGTTCTGGACGGGGAAGATCTTATGATTTTCTCCCTTTCATAACAGATAGTCTTAAAGACATTCAGCGTGTAGGTGGCATCCGGCTAGCTAGACGATGTGAGTTAAGGTTGACTTGCTTAGAGGAACTCATATATCGTTTGGAAGAGCTAGTACACTTCGACTCATATGATGAGGTCACACCGCTCATGATCGATGCTCAGATTCAGAGGATGCATGAGCGTAAGGCCCGAGCGAGACGCATATCAGAGCAAGAAATAATCGTTGCGAACTTGTATGAACGGCAACGTCGTCTGCGGACTAAGATGGATGCTTATAACAACATTGCTGATAGGACGGGGATTAGGACCGTCCAAGGGGAGAGGACTCTAAAAGATTTTGAGCTCGAGAGCACCAGAGTTCAAAATGTTTATAGAGGAGAGCTGGAGGTTCTTCACGCGTTGCGCCGAGAAGACGTAACTGCCGACACTGCCGCCATTCTTGCTTATGCCAAGCTTCAGAAGGAAGAAGAGGAGAGGGTTCGAGCGGAACACGCCGAGAAACTTGCCGCTGTTAAGGCTAAAATTGCTTCCTTCAGTTTGTTAGATCTGATTTGAGACGTTTTCTTGTATCTCCACTTGGTTTGATTTTATTAATAAAACAAAGTCTTTTCTTTAGCGCACTCTTCTTTTTATCATTATGTTTCTCTGTTGGTTGTGAACCCGAAGGTCATAATACTTACAGGATTTTTGGCAAACCCTCAGCCATCAACGGGTTTGATAAGCCTTTATCGACTACCGTTTGAGTCGGGCTAGCATGCGGATTGTTTAAACCCGTTCCGCATGTGACGTTGTGCTAAGAGAGTTAACTCTCTTAGTGCTACGGTATTGAATACGTAGACTTCGTCTTTCTCAAGGGAATAGACTACCCGGCGATGCGTGTTAGGCGTTGACTTTAGGATTTTTGGCTAACCCCCAGCCTTCAACGGGTTTGATAAGCCTTTACCGACTACCGTTTGAATCAGGCTAGCATGCGGATTGTCTAAATCCGTTCGCATGTAACGTTGCGCTCAGAGATTGAATTCTCTGAGACTTTGTGCTATGATGTCGAATACATAGACTTCGCCATTGTTACGGGAATAGGCTACCCGGCGACACGTGTTAGGTGTTGACTTTAGGATTTTTGGCTAACCCCCAGCCTTCAACGAATTTGATTAGCCTTTACCGACTACCGTTTGAGTCGGGCTAACATGCGGATTGTCTAAATCCGTTCGCATGTAACGTTGCGCTCAGAGATTGAATCCTCTGAGACTTCATGCTACGACTTCGAATATGTAGACTCCGCTATTGTTACGGGAATAGGCTACCCGGCAACGTGTTTTAGACGCTGACTTATCCCTACTTAGGCTTCGGGATAAAACACCCCAGAATCAAATTCTGGTGTCTCTTTCTACGGGAAAAAGACTAAACCGGCGACGCGTGTTAGGCACCAACATATCCTTTCTTAGGATTCAGGATAACATTCCCCATGCGTGTAAGTCATGGATTTTGGTGTTATTAATAACAACCTGCCACAATGTTGAATATGTGGGCGAGTGTTCTTTTTAACGGTTAAGAACTAACCGGCGGCGCGTGTTAGGCGCAGACTTATCCTTTCTTGGGTTTCAGGATAAAATACCCCAGAATCAAACTCTGGTGTCTTTTTCTACGGGGAAAGACTAAACCGGCAGCGCGTGTTAGGCGCAGACTTATCCCTGCTTAGGATTCTTGATAAACTTCCTAGGATGAATCCTAAATTCTTGGAAAAGGATCGGTGTGGGGAAGGAAGAATTTTATATTCTATTCCCCGAACAAGGAAGGAAGAATTTTATATTCTGTTCCTTGATTCTGGAAAGGAAGAATTTTATATTCTATTTCCAGTGCAAGAAAGGAACTAGAAGTGAGATCTCCACTCCGAGAATCCGGAAGATCTAAATAAGCCTACCTTTTATAGGATCGGTTATCTAGATGAGTTTTTCGTTTATCGAAATGAAGTTTCAACTCTGGTTATAACCATGAAGAGGTTTAACCAAAGAGAAAGGAGGGGAGTTCTTTCGTTTATCGAAAGGAGACTCTGAATTGGAAGTGGGCCTCTTGTTCGTGGAAAGAATCAAGAGGGGAAATTTCTGGTGGTTTGAAAAACAATTTTGGTGGACCCACTGTCCATTGAAATTGCTCAGTGAGGGATTTTGGTGGTGGAAATTATTTTGGGTCATCCTCTAGAATATCAAGTAGAATATTCTTCGAGGAACTTCCCGATAAATGGGTTATCCCGAATGTACTAGGGATAGTACTTTTTCAGGAACTTCCTATTTATTGGCATTAATTGCCTGACGCCCTCCAGAGAAATGAGGCGGTATGCGCCGTTTGAGTAGACTGTGTCTATCACAAACGGTCCTTCCCATTTGGGTTCGAACTTACCCTTCTTCTTGGAATTAAGGATTATCGGTTGGCGAGCAGCGAGGACCAGATCTCCTTCCTTGAAGCTTCTTTGTCGGACTTTTTTGTCAAAAGCCCTAGATATTCTGGCTTGATAAAACTCAATGTGTTATTGAGCTTCCAAGCGCCTTTCATCCAACCTCTCGAGTTCTTCGAGACGTTTTTGATGCTGTTCTTCTGTCGTCATCTCAGTTGCGAGAGCGATCCGAAGTGACGGGATTTGAATCTCCAAAGGCAGCACAGCTTTACATCCATATACCAACGAATACGGGGTGGTTCCCGTAGGTGTGCATACCGTGGTGCGATAAGCCCAGAGTGCTTCACCGAGTTTATCGTCCCAGTCTCGTTTATTAGTTTTCACGAGCTTTGACAGGATCTTAATGATCGTCTTGTTGAAAGCCTCAGCTAATCCGTTCGCAGCGGGATAATAAGCTGTCGACGAAACATCTTGGATCTTGAATTTGTCACAGAACCTGGCGAAAGCATTGCTTATAAACTGTGGACCGTTGTCATGAATGATCCGTCTTGGTACGCCGTGTCGGGATATGACATGATGCTTAATGAAATTGATGACGTTGTTCGCCTTCACTTCCTTAGGAGGAATTGCTTCAGCCCACTTTAAAAAGTAATCCGTGATTGCAAGAATAAACCAATCACCTTTGACTGAAGGGGGAAAAATAGGACCGACAATGTCCATACCCCATGTCTCGAATGGCCAAGACGTGGTTGACGTATGTAAACGTTCCGGTGGTTGGTGCATATAATTTGCATGCACTTGACAGGCGTGACATCCTCGTGCGTATTCGATCGCGTCACGGACCATTGTTGGCCAAAAGTATCCCATCCTTCTGATGCGATCATACAGCTTGGGACCAGGCTGATGCGCACCGCATTCTCCTTCATGTGCTTGTAGGCGTATAAAATTGCCTATAGGTCCCTTAACATGGCTCGGCACGATGAATCGACAAATCAACGGACGTTCGAGCGACGAGGCGATGAGGCACGCAAGCAACGGAATACGTTCGCGTGTGGAACCAAACCAACGGTTCGGAAAGTTAACGAGTCGTCCAACAACAAAATGGACTTGAACTCAAACACCGAGGCAGGAATACTGCCAAATAAAGACCTGGGCTATCAAATCAAAGTCCGGACAAATCAAACGAAGAACCGAAAGACGGAAAACACCGGAAAACGACAAAACGGAACACACCCGGGGACTCGGCCTAAACCGAGCCAACCCGGGGTGGCTCGGCCCAAGCCGAGCCACCCCAGGGTGGCTCGGCCAAAGCCGAGCCACCCTGAGGTGGCCCGACTCCCCCCCTCTCTCTTGTGCACAAATGCACAGTGAAGAGAGGCTATAAATGGGGGGGTGGTTGTTCATTTGAGAGGACTTTTCTGAAACTTCTGAAGAGCCGAAACTCTGCCAGATTGCGACCTCAACTCGGAATTGTGAAGGCTTGAAGACTTGGATACTCAGATCTACGTCATTCTACTCCGGATCTAAGCTTGGTTCTTAGATCCCGAGATTTGAGCGAGCGTTTCCTTGGTGAAACGATCCCTCCCGGCTATTATCTCCTTGGTGGGATAATACCCGTTATACCACGTAGATCTGTTCGGATCGAGATTGCGCGGTGGTCCACGGTAATCAACCCCGGCACAGGCAAACAACCCACGCAAGCGAGGGACCGTAAAACAGGAAACTCGTGATTTGTTCAGAGAGAATTGTAATTTTTATTTCTTTATTTTGATTTTCATTGTGACCGGCTCTTATAAAAAGACCGGATCTTTGTAAACGCATAAAGTTGTTATCAAAGTTGTAGTGAAATCAGCAATGAAGAAGAACACAATTTTCCACGCGAACAATCTGGCGACCACAGTGGGAGCCACCGATCTCGCTGCCGAGATCGGAGTGTCGCAGCCGCGGATCTCGATCCCGGTCGTGGAGGAGGTCGAGTATGAATTCGACCAACAGAAGTACGAGGAGTACGTGTCCTCGTCCGGATCTACCTCCTCCCCCAAGTCCAAGAAGTTTCAGAAGTTCTCCTCCAGGAGAAAAGTCCGTTGGTGTGATGAAGCTGAAGCCACCAACGACGACCTCACCCCAATCGACGCCGAAGCTGCGTTGAGTGAGGCCCTACCAACCGCAAAGAAGGTCAAATCCGCCATTGAAGGCGTGGTGACTCTCTCCAAGAGAGCCCGCCAGAGGCAGCGTCAACGCCTCGCGAAACAATTCGCCAAGGCCATGGAGTCCGTTGACGGGGTCCGCTATCATGCGGATCTGAAGAACAAACGAGGCAAACAGCCTCAACAACAAGTGAAGGGTGGTTCCTCCAAACCATCGACAATGGAGTGGGTCCGTGTCAAACGGAACCGCTCGACACTGGAGGAGCGCATCCGCAAACGGCGCGCGTTGTCGGCGCAAGCACGGGCCAAAGCTGAAGAAGCCCGTCGGAAGCTACAGAAGGAGGTGGTCAAAAAGCCGCCACCAACTCGCAAGGTTTGGAGGCCAAAGTCTGAAGCAACGGTTCAGACCAAGGAGCAACAACAGCAGCCTCCTAAAATTCAAACCCCGGCAAATCAATCCAAACAGCCGGTAATTTCTGCAACTGCTCAGGGAGATCCCGCAGGACCATCCCAGAAGAGAAAATCTGTTTTGGAGCGCCTCGGCCCACTTCCGAAGGAACGAGGTAAAGCTCCAGTCCAAGAACGCTTGGGGTCAATGAAGAAGTCCCAACCAATGCAGCATGCTGGGGGTCGCCGCAACCCTCAACACTTGGAGCAAATTGTGGCACCCAAGCGCACAACTTTGCGCATAGAAGTGCAAGAGCCCGCTGAAGATTCACGCCCACAAAGGCGTGTTTCGAGGCGTGTGACTCTGGATGGTCCGAAGAAGACAATTATTCCTCAGAAGGAAACGTTGTCATCTGATGACGACAACGTTATACCTGAGAGATCGTGCTAACACATGATAGCTTGCTCCGATCTTCAAACGGACGAGCTGTACTATCGTGCCGGGGGTACGAGTAAAACCAGAAAGAGGAGCCCTCGAAGGCTCGAAACGCCATGTCCTTGTTCGAAGCTCATTCGGGCGGTACTCTCTGAGTGCAACCGTGTCAAGGCAGTCCCTGAGAGAGTCTCTGTGTTTGAAAGACTCAGCGATGGAACGCCAAAACCAAGGCATAGGCGTTTCCAATGAAGGAGGAAGATGGTCAAAGATGGTGAGCATTCAAGGGTCACCGCAAATATGACCAGCACAGGAACATCGGCTCAGGATAACCCCGAGGCGGTTCCAGAAATATCCCGATGTGTAACTCGTCTACAATCCGGGGCTATCATTCGCGCAACGTATGGTAGAATCCGAACAAGAGTACCTTCGGGAGATGAAGAATCAGATGCTGGCTCAGCAGTGGCGTCTGATAACACAGTGTCCAGTGAAGGACAACCCCACGAAGCGTTTATGATAAACGCGGAGCAAGTGGCCAAGATGCTTGAAGATGCCATGGCCAAACAACAGGAGACCTTTCGGTTCGAAATGCAAATGGCTATGCAGAACATGAGAGAGATGCATGACCAACAGCTTCAAGCATTAAGGAACCAACAAGGCGAACCAAGTCGTCCCAACCAGAACAACCTGGAAGATGAGGACACAAACGAGGTTCGCAATGTTAACAACCCTCCTATCAACCCAGGGGGTGGTAACGAGAATGCTAGCGAAGACACAGGTGAAAGCCTAAAAATTAAAAATCTCGAGAGCAAGATCAACACATTGATCTCTGCTCAAGAGACGAAAAAGACGGGCATTCCTTGTCCATACCCAAGAGAGTGGGAATCAATCCCATATCCGGCAAAGTTTAGTCTAATTAACTTCACGCCGTTTAATGGGATGGGTTCCCCTACTCAGCATTTGATTTACTTCAAATCGCACTTGGGAGTCATCTCTGGTAATGAGCCTCTGATGGTGCGGTCATTCGTCGGCACTCTTCGCGGAGCTGCCTTCGATTGGTATCGTCGCCTCAAGCCAGGAAGCATAAACAGCTGGGACGACATGGAGACCAAGTTTCTTGCGAATTTCTTCGACGATGATACCGAAATCTCTATCGGATCGTTGCTCGATGAGAAGCAAAAAGACGGGGAGCTGGTCGACACCTTCGTCAAGAGGTTCCGGAATAAGGCGATGAATTGCCGGGACCCGATCACTGAGGAATTCATCCTCCAGACCTGCCACAACAACCTTCACTGGACGTGTTGGAAGCAATGGGCACAGCACCATCCAAGACCTGGAAGGATTTGAAGGTTCGAGGAGAGCAAGCTGAGCGATTCCTCAGAAGAAAGAAGGCGGAGAGAGGCCAACCGGCAACGAATCCTCCAAAGCAGAACTTCAACCAGAAAGGGAAGGGTAAAGCTCATGTTAATGCTGTTGATGCTAACCAGACATTTCAATTGCAACCTCAGCAACAGCAGCAGCAGCAAAGAGCGCCACAACAGTCGCAGCCGCATTGGCAGCAAAGGTCTCAGAAGCAAAAGTCTTCGGAGCCGAGGTTTCCCAAAGTCTACTCCTTCAAGGATGATGAAGTCCCCGGCATCTTCAAGTACTTGTTGGAGAACAACAAAATCCAGTTGCCGGCGATCGTGGATCATGAAGGAGCCACTAAGGTGACGGACCCGAAGTACTGCGCGTACCACAGAGCGGTCCACCACCCAACGAAGTCTTGCTATCACCTCAAGGACAAGATCCAAGCGTTGATCGATGTAGGAGTCATAACTCCGAAACCGGCCAAGAATGTGGGAGCAAACGCGGTGTCGATTAGTTTTGGATCAGTACCTACAGATTGGTTCGAGCCAAAACGCGTTACCAAAGTTGGGATGAAGACAGTGAATGACGACCCGCACGGACAACGTCAAAAGGGACTTGTGCCTCACACAGCCCCAAACGGTGAAATTCTCTGGGTGCACCCCGACCTGATTGAAGATGAACAATGGGCAGGATCGTCATCCAAGAAGAAGTCCAAAGGGAAAGGCAAGTCTTGTTACGGAGTTTTTGCCATCCCAGGAGAAGATGATGAAAGAATCCCCGCTTTCCCACTTTCCGACGAGGAACAGGAGGTCTTTGTGACCCGGAGTGGAAATGAATACCACTTCAAATATCCATCCCCGGGCGATCAATTTGCTGAGCAGGGGGTGACAAAACGAGGACCAGCCAAGACTCTCACAGAGCTGGGGGTGATTGCAGTTCCCAGACCGGTTGAAGATGCTCGACGGCAACCGGTTGACAAACAGAAAGAAAAGAGGCCCGAGGAGGTTTAGAATCCGAAGCAGTCTCGTTTCAGTCGTCCGATTGGAAAAGACAAACCGGAGAGTTCAAAAAATCCGTGTGCCTTCGACATCATGGCTCAGCTGGCCAATATTCCAGCACGGATAACGCTGTACGAGCTACTACGGTTGAAGCCTTGGCCGATTCAGAGGCGTTCCTTACCAGGATCAAGCCAGCACCTGAGGAGCTAGAATTGTTAGCCCAACAGTGTAACGTGGCAGCTAAAAACCTTCCCTGCATCACCTTCACCAAAGAGGACATGCAGACGAAGAATTCAAATCATGATCGGCCCCTATTTTCGTCGGGTACATTGGCTCCAGTGAAGTCAACCGAATCCAAGTGGATCCAGGTTCCGCTGTGAGTATTATGCCACTTCGACTAATGCACAGCCTTGGCATTCCAGTCAGTAAGTTGGCGTCTACAGGCACAGTCATCTACGGATTCAACACCAGCGGGTCAAGACCTTTGGGTAAAATCCGGATAAAGTGCCAAATGGGCGATTTAAAGACGGAGGTCACGTGCTACGTGATTGATGCTGAGACATCCTATAACTTACTATTGGGTCGGTCTTGGATCTATAGTAATGTTATAGTTCCCTCCACTCTACATCAGTGTTTGAAATATGTCGACACTGATGGAAGAGTTAGGACGGTGGTTGCGGATAAGCAACCATTCAAAGGGTATGAGAATTACTTCACAGATTCTCTCCTTTATGGTAGCGAATCCGACACGGAACCATCGATCCAAGGCACGGACAGCGGAGAAGAAGCTGATTCCGAAGCCGGATTCGATTACAATGGTGGTTTTGTTTTGAATGACAGTGTACCCTTTGTAATCAATCTCGATGACGAACAGTCGTCAGACGGCGGTCGTAACTGGCAACTTACCGATATTGAAATAAATCCTGGTTTAGAGTACTCCTTGTCTCTTGATGATGTGATAGAAGGATTATACAATAATCCCGATTTATGTATGCCACTCTGATCATCGTATGTAACGAAGAAACGCCCCCAGCATTCCTTCGGAACAACTCGGATTATTCCTGCCAAAACAGGAGGACAAAAAGAAGTGATCTATGGTAAAGGAGAAAATCTTCCGTTGCCGGATCATTTCCTAAGAGAAGATGAAGACGATGACAAATCTGGTCTTCACCTATCAAAGTATAGTCCGGAAGCGCGTACGCTCATGGAAAAACAAGGGTACGACTTTACACTCGGAGAAGGTTTATACTTCGACCGAGGTTCCCGTGTCCCAGTCAAAATGGCATATGTCCCAAAAGGGAAACTGGATAATTATTACCGTCACAAGAGAGGCCTAGGCTATGTCTCATCAGATGACGAATGTGGTTGGCAAATCATTGATCAAATTGCTAACAAAGCTAAGGATGGGTACTTGCCAGACTCTTCAGCTGAGGATTCCGACACAAGTTTGGGAGAAATGTTCAAAGCCTTAATGTCGAACATGACTACAGCTGATCCATCTACAATGGAGGACGACGATCAAATGCAAACGTGGGAGGACCCATGGGTTCATCACTTGAACATGCAATATGGTGATAGGTTCGAGCAAAGAGAGCCACCCACCGAAGACGAAGTAGTCCAGATCAATATGGGTGATGAAGCCAATCCAAAGCCCATATTCATCAGTGGTAGTCTCCCCTCAGATGAGAAGGAAGAGTTAATTGCCTTGATCAGAGAGTACATTGATGTCTTCGCCTGGAACTATGAAGACATGCCAGGGCTTGACCCCAATGTGGCAATGCACCGCCTCGACATCAAGCCGGATGCCAAACCTGTCAAGCAACAGCAAAGACGATTTCGTCCGCAGATCATGGAAGCCATCGAGGCTGAGGTTAAGAAGTTGATCGACTCAGGATTCATCCGAGAGGAACAACATCCAGACTGGCTAGCCAACATCGTTCCCGTCATGAAGAAGAATGGCAAGATCAGGATTTGCATCGACTTCAGGAATTTGAATGAAGCATGTCCAAAAGATGATTTTCCTCTCCCGATCACGGATGTCATTATTGACAATACATGTGGATTCGAAAGAATGTCCTTCATGGACGGCTTTTCGGGGTATAATCAAATCAAGATGCACCCGGACGACGAGAAACATACAGCATTCAGAACGCCCCTCGGTATCTTCTGCTACACGGTGATGCCTTTCGATCTGAAGAATGCAGGTGCTACATACCAACGAGCAATGACTAAGATTTTCTAGAAACATCCTAGGAAAACGGTGGAATGCTACGTTGATGATTTGGTGGTAAAAAGCCGCAACAAAGCAGATCACATCAAGGACTTGAGAACGATGTTTGATCTTATGCGGAGTCATCAGTTGAAGATGAATCCCACAAAATCCTTCCTCGGAATGTCCAGTGGAAAATTCCTTGGATTCGTCGTCACCACTAAGGGTATACACATTGACCCAGACAAGGTAAAAGCGATAAATGAATTGCAACCCCCGAGGAATCTAAGGGAACTCCGAGGATTAAAAGGTCGTCTGGCTTATATCCGGAGGTTCATTTCAAATCTTTCTGGAAAGTGCCAACCATTTTCTAAGCTAAACAAGAAGGGCGTATCATTTATTTGGGACGATGCCTGCCAGAAGGCATTCGAAGATATCAAGGCATATCTGATGAATCCCCCTGTTCTTGTTGCACCAAAATCAGGTAAACCGTTCTTGATTTACATCAAGGCGATGAACCATTCGATAAGTGCTTTATTAGCACAAGACGATGATAATGGTCATGAACAGGCAGTCTATTATCTAAGTCGGACCTTGATAGGCGCCGAGTCTCGATACCCGATGATCGAGAAAGAATGTCTCGCATTGGTGTTTGCGGTACAGAAAATGCGACATTACTTAGTTGGCCAGACGATTTACGTCATCGCTAATGTTAATCCGGTACGGGTATTCATGACTCAACCGGGTTCAATGAATTGGTGGTTAGCAAAGTGGGCCCTTCTTTTGTCTCAGTATGATCTGCACTTCAAACAGCAGAAGTCGGTCAAAGGACAAGCGATGTGTGATCTTTTGGCGGCAAGCCCGACAACAGATACGGTTGAAGTATACGATGACTTGCCAGATGAAACCCACGAGGTTAATACCACGTCACACCAATAAGTATGGCAGTTATACTTTGATGGTGCCTCAAGAGCAGTTAATAAGGCAGTAACCCCTGGATGTCCTAAGGTCACTTCCGGAGTTGGAGTTGTCTTAGTTTCCCCAGGGAAGCACGTGATGCCCCGAGCTTATTCACTAACGAATCCATGTTCCAATAACGTAGCCGAGTACAACGCGCTCATCATTAGACTCAGTTTCGCTAAAGAGCTGGGGGTTGAATATCTCGAAGCCTTTGGAGATTCTCAATTGATCGTCAACCAAGTTCGTGGAGAGTATGAGGTCAGGAACCCAGACCTGATTCCATACCACCAGGAGGCTGTCAGAATGGCAGATTCTTTTGAAGAATTCTATATCGAATATATCCCGCGTCTCCAGAACGCTTATGCGGATGCACTGGCAGCACTGGCAGTATCACTCGCGCAGCCGCCCGAAACTGAAATGCTAGTCATGGTGAGATCACACCAACTCTGCATACCTATATACGATATGGAGGTTGAAGAGGAGGATGATAGAAATGGAAAAGCCAAAGAGGTGAACTCAACCCAAATCGGGTCTGAGTCCCGAGATTGGCGTTTTCCCCTTATTGATTACGTCCAATACGGCATTTTACCAGAGGACGCAAAAGAAAAAGAATCTATTCGCCGAAGAGCTCCGTGGTTCTTTTACAATACCGAGACCCGTACGCTATATCGCAGGGGGTATGATGATTTGCTTCTCCGATGCCTTTCGAACGAAGAAGCAAAAGAAGTTCTTAAAGAAGCACATGAAGGAGAATGCGGTGCACATCAGCCTGGTCCCAAGCTGTATGATCGAATCAGAAGAATGGGATATTTCTGGCTAACAATGGTTCGTGACGCGATCGAGTACGCCCGAGAATGTCATGCTTGTCAAGTGCATGCAAATTATATGCACCAACCTCCGGAGCGATTACACACATCAACCACGTCTTGGCCATTCGAGACATGGGGTATGGATATTGTCGGTCCTATCTTTCCTCCTTCAGTCAAAGGTGATCGATTTATTCTCGCTATCACCGACTACTTTTCAAAGTGGGCTGAAGCCATTCCGCTTAAAGAAGTGAAGACGAACAACGTCATCAACTTCATCAAGCATTACGTCATATACCGACACGGCGTGCCGAGGCGGATCATTCATGACAACGGTCCACAATTCATAAGCAATGCCTTCATCAGGTTTTGTGACAAATTCAAAATTCAGGACGTTTCGTCGACAGCTTATTACCCCGCTGCGAACGGATTAGCTGAGGCTTTCAACAAGACAATCATTAAGATCCTGTCAAAGCTTGTGAAGACCAATAAGCGAGATTGGAACGATAAACTCGGCGAAGCGCTCTGGGCTTATCGCACCACAATACGCACTCCTACAAGAGCCACTCCATATTCTCTGGTGTACGGATGTGAAGCTGTACTACCGTTAGAGATTCAAATCCCCTCCCTTCGGATCGCTCTCGCAACGGAGATGACAACCGAAGAACATCATCAAAAACGTCTTGAGGAACTCGAAAGGCTGGACGAAAAACGCTTGGAGGCCCAACAACACATCGAGTTCTACCAAGCTAGGATATCCAGGGCTTTTGACAAAAGAGTCCGCCAAAGAAGCTTCAAGGAAGGAGATCTGGTCCTCGCTGCTCGCCGACCAATAATCCTCACCTCCAAGAAGAAAGGTAAATTCGAACCTAAGTGGGAAGGATCGTTTGTAATAGACACAGTCTATTCGAACGGCGCTTATCGCTTAATTTCTCTAGAGGGTAACAGGCAATTAATGCCAATAAATGGGAAGTTTTTGAAGAAGTACTATCCCTAGTACGTTCAGGACGACCCATTTATCGGGAAGTTCCTTGAAGAATATTATACTTAATATTCTAAAGAATAACCCAAGTTCATTTTCATCACCAAAATCCCTCACTGATCAATTTCAATTGACAGTGAGTCCACCAAAAAGGTCCACTCTCAATTCGGAGCCCCCTTTCGATAAACGAAAGAACTCTCTTTCTTTTCTCTTTGGTTCAACCCTTTCATGGTTATAACCGAAGCAGAAATTTCACTTCGATAAACGAAGAACTCTTCTCTCGATCAGATAACCGATCCTATAAAAGGTAAGTTTATCTAGATCTTCCGGATTCTCGGAGTGGAGATCCCACTTCTAGTTTCCTTCTTGCACTGGAAATAGAATATAAAATTCTCCCTTTCCAGAAACAAGGAATAGAATATAAAATTCTTCCTTCCTTGTTCAGGGAACAGAATATAAAATTCTTCCTTCCCACACCAACTCTTTTTCCAAAATTTATAAAATTAAGATTCATCTTAGGTATTTTATCCCGAAACCTAAGCAGGGATAAGTCTGCGCCTAACACGCGCTACCGGTTTAGTCTTTTTCCGATTGAAAAAGACACCAGAGTTCGATTCTGGGGTATTTTATCCTGAAACCTAAGTAAGGATAAGTCCGCACCTAACACGCGCGGCCGGTTAGTTCTTAACCGTTAAAAAGAACATCCGTCCGCATATTCAACATTGTGGCAGGTTGTTATTAATAACACCGAAATCCATGGCTCACACGCATGGGGAATTTTATCCTGAATCCTAAGAAAGGATACGTCGACGCCTAACACGCGTCGCCGGTTTGGTCTTTATCCGTAGAAAAAGATACCAGAGTCTGACTCTGGGGTCCTTTGTCCCAAAGCCTAAATAGGGATAAGCCAACGTCTAATACACGTTGCTGGGTAGCCTATTCCCATAACAATGACAAAGTCTACACATTCGAAGTTGTAGCACGAAGTCTAAGGGAGTTCATTCCTTTAGCGCAACGTCACATGCGGAACGGATTAAAACAATCCGCATGTAAGCCCGACTCAAACGGTAGTCGGTAAGAGCACACCAAATCCGTTGAAGGCTGAGGGTTTGCCAAAAATCCTAAGTCAACGTCTCATACACGTTGCTGTTTAGTCTTTTCACAGGAGAAAGACAAAGTCTACGTATTCAATATCGTAGCACTAAAAGAGTTAACTCTTTTAGCTTAACGTCACGTGTGGAACGGATTTAGACAATCCGCACGCTAGCCCGACTCAAACGGTAGTCGGTAAAGGCTAATCAAATCCGTTAGAGGCTGGGGGTTGGCCAAAAATCCTAAAGCCAACACCTCACACGTGTCGCCGGGTAGCCTATTCCCGTAACAATGGCGAAGTCTATGTATTCGACATCATAGCACAAAGTCTCAGAGAATTCAATCTCTGAGCATAACGTTACATGCGAATGGATTTAAACAATTCGCATGCTAGCCCGACTCAAACGGTAGTCGGTAAAGGCTCATCAAACCCGTTGATGGCTGAGGGTTTGTCAAAAATCCTATGAGTATTATGGTTAACATTTCAAACGGAATGACGAATCATAATAAAAATAAAAAAGATGAAAATCAGTGTCACTGAGAGAGTCAAGAGTCAAAACACTCAGCAAACAAAATCACACATTAAGCCCGTGGCTAAAAATCTGCTGACTGAACTTAGACAGCTTATCATCATAAGCTTGGCTAAGCTCAGCTCTAATGGACTCCTCGGTAGCGGCAGAGGTCTTCGCAGCAGTCTCCTCTGTCTCAACCAGCTCCTGCTTTAAGGATGTCAGCTCGTCAGATAAAGCAGTGCAGGTCTGCTGATCCTGTCCTCTCGTCATCTGGAGAATACCCAAGGTCTCCTCTTTCTCGCGGAGTTCTCTTCTGAGTTGGTCTATCTGGGTCTCATAAGAGATGATGGAAGAGTCAAGCTCGGCAAGGGAAGATAATCTGGTAGCAAGGCCGGTCTCAACTCGAGCTACTCGATCTCGCCGCACCTGAACCTCAAGACTAGCAAGAACCTGAGTCTCGCGCAGTGACTGCAAACGGGTCTCCAGCTCAGCAGCGATGAATGAAGAGACACCGGTATCTCGAAGCTCACGAAATATCTGGAGCTCATGCTCTAAACAGTCAAGATCGTCAACTATAGCCTTCGCTAAGTCTGGATATCCTGCTTCCCTTATCAAGTTGATTCTGGAATTAAGGAGAGGTTTAAACTGGTGAAGTGAAAGTCCGCCGTGGAAGAGCTTGCCGATCATAGCATTCACAAAGGAGAAGAAGGAACGAACTTCTATGCAGATGACGACCTTGTCAGGATCGTCGTCAGATAACAACTCCTTCACTAAGACATGAAGAATGCCCTACACAAAAAAGGGAGAAGTCCGTCAAAAGTCTTAATAAGAAAAAAGGGAATAACACTCTTCAATGAGTTAATTTATACCTTCTTCCCCTTGAGCCGCTGGGGGTAGTGGAGGTGTAACGACTGTAGGTGCATCAACTGGTGTAGTTGGTCTCACAGCCGGCTCAACAGGGTCTTTCTCAACAAAAGCTCCTGCCAGATTCAAAACAGAATTCGCAGAGGCGTTACATTATAGTTGCATTAGTCAAGATTGGCTAGTCCTATAATTAACTCAGAAAGAAGCACATACCTTCAAAGGAACCATCCTCGGGATTTTCAGCGAAGGCGGGCTCAGAAAACATATCCCCAGGTAACTGGTCATCGATCTGAGGAGAGCTATATATGTAGCGCATCATAGGAGTGTCCGCAAACAAGCTTCCCTCGTCAAAGTCATCGATGAAGAAATCTGACATAAAAAGATATAAGTGCCAAAGAAGAGTGAAGAGACTACAACTAGTGGAAATGAGTTACCTCTCACAGGTGCATCAGCCTCTTCATTTCCAGGATTCACCTCCTGCAAATTATCTGAAGAAGCAAGAAGTAGAGGACAGTTAGAGAATACACAAATTCATTCGTGTATTATCTAAAGAAATACAGTGTCAGTGTTAGATGTACCTGGATTCACGGAATCGGGTCCTACATTGATCTCCTCTCTAATGTCAGCAACCCCTGTAGGACTCTCTACATGAGGTAGTGGGTCAGACTCATCGGGAGATACGGGAATGGGATCGGGACTCATCTCATTCTCTCCACGCACTCCTATATAGAGATAGAAGAGCATGAGTCAATGTTCCAAATAACCAAGAGAATGGTTCACAGGATGGATATTACCTCCGTCACTGGCAGGATCATCGCCAGCCAGGTCCATATCAGAAGCTCGGGAAGCTGCACGTGGCTTACGAGCTAATCTCTTCCGCCTAGCAATGGGGATCGAAGGTCTCGCCTGGGGAGGAGGACGGAACTCTTCATCCTGGTCAACTGTGGTCCCTGAAACATCAAACCATAGTCAGTTTCAACACTTCTGGAAGATAGAAGTAAAAGATGAATTGCAAACCTCGCTCGCAAAAGTCATCATAATCTTCGGGATCCCCGCCTGAAGCCTTGTCTGTGGAATGGAATGTCCTCTGGCCCTCTTCATCAATTCGGCGAGTCTTGTTTCGCGCCCTCTGTGCTCGAGCGTTCTCCCGAATCCTAAGGGAATCAATCTGAGAAGCCTCCTCAGCCTCTATCTCTGCAATCGGCTTCACGGGAACAGTCTTGTTAGCTGCTAGTAACCACTTGCAGCTCAAGAAAGTGAGGTTCAACTGCCGATCAATACTCGGGAGACTGAACTTAGCACCAGTACAGCCAGTCACGGTCCACAACCATGCACGGAGACCGTCTACCAAACCACTATGGGTCCGAAGCTGCTGACGAGGATTCCCGATGTAGAGCTGATCATAGCCAAACTGGCGAGCGAATCGGCAGGGTAGATATAGCTCTATGAAGCACTGATCCCTCACCCGAAAAGTCAGATAGCCAGGCCTGATGTTCACCAGCCAATTGAAGCAGCCAATGTCTAAGTGAGTCCGATACTCTCTCGGCCTCTCATCATCTATCAAGCACTCGCCGTACCGGTCGGAGAACTGCGGAAAACAAGCGGAGAACGCCCAACACTTGTGGACCTGCAGCTGCTGTCTGACATCAGAAAATCCTCGGCCCTCCCACCTACCATTCTTAAGCAACTGTAGCAGGGGAACGGAGTGATCGGTGGCGTTCGGCACCGACATCATATCCGAGCGGTGGAGGACGAACCAGGCCATCAGATAAGCGTACGGAAGCTCCACCTTAAGAGTGGGAATCTGACCTGGCAAATCGGTCTCCTTCTGTGTGAAGGCACTAGAAAGCTGTCGAAGTCCTCGGTGAATATTAGCCACCATCACCGGAAGAAGTGAGAGTTCTTTCTTGTAAGCAAGCTGAACTGCTGGATAGAGTACCTCCAAGGGCAAGGCGTCGCCAGACTGGTATGGAACCACGCACTTCTTCAACCAGATAGCAAGAAAGCCGGCAAGAAGAGTCATCGGTCGGATCGGTGTGGTCGCATGCCATAAGAAAGATCTGAACTTGGTCTTCGCAGGGAAGCCACCCTCAGGACTGCTAGTGGTATAAGAACGAGCGTCAATCTTCTTCAACAGACTGTTCACCTCTGAAGGAGTGAGTGGGGCCAACTCACAAATATCCTCGCCAGAACGGTTCTCCAGGTTCTTGAACAAATAGTTTGCAAACTGCTTCAGACTCACGGAGGCCTTAGTCCTTTTTGCTAAAGGCTCAGACTGTGCCAAAGCAATGTGATAATGACAAGTGAGATCCCATAGAGTCTCATAGCGATCAGGCATGCGATCCTTCAACTGGTCCAATTCATGATTAGAGGGAAAGTACTCCTGGTATAGCATTTGTCCCATGGGCAAGCCAGAAATCCTGTGCATCTCGTGAAGAGCCAAGCCCAACACCCCCTGCCGGGTCAAAAAAGTGTTCGAGTCTGGATTATATAGCTCGAACAAAGCACAGAAATGTCTCAAACTGACAGGCAGGCCATACATGGTGGCACGGACGGCTGTATACAAACCGCAAGCGTGTAACTCCTCACTCCATCGGCTCAAAACATACGTCGTCATGCGACTCCACCAAGACTTGTCCAAAGAATGGACCCAACCGTAAATCCTGTGACGAGTAGCAGGCATCTCCCGTCCTAGGGCAGCGAGGTGATTCCTCAAGGTCGAAGCAGTGGCGAGAAACTCGTTACGTGGTGGTGCATCTAGTCCCAACACTCCAGAATGCAATCCAATGATATGACTCCTGCTCGAGCCAGGAGCTGCCTGATGCGTGACGTAGCCGCAATGGACGCTCTCATGATCCTCCGTCAAGCGCCACGACATCTCCCGTGTCACAGCCTGACGCCTGAGCTCAGTCAATGAGCGATGCCGAGGAATCTCCGGCAAGTATATGAAGCCACTGGCGGTCCTATGAAGCCACTGCTCAGCGTCAACGAATACGGCTTCTGGGTCATCGACAGAATCACCAAATAGGAAATCGCTCTTCCGAAGAGGCTGAGTAGAGCTGGCGTCCTTCACAAAAGGTGCGTCTGTGATCAGCTGACGAATAGCTCGATGACCACCTTCCCTCACTACCTGGGCAACCTCAGTCGATGTGCCCGAAGCAAACTGAGGAGTAGCCGGAATAGGAGAAGGATCGTCGGAGGTCGAGTAATACTCGCCACGACGCCCACAGACTGCGTGGGACGAGAATGATCCAGAAGGGTACCCCACTGCAAAATAGACAGTTAAACACTGGTTAGTCTCGATTATAAAAGGAAATTGAACTCATCTTACAAATAGTTAAGGTAGAGTCATTCCCTTATAAAGGGTGAGACGATTTGGCCACATTGTGCAATTATAACACAGGGTATGTCGACAACATATCCCTGCCTTATAAAGCGCAATGTAGCGTCAAATCGCCCCCTTTAATTTTGAGATATGGTTTTGACCAAGCAAAACATATCTTTGAAGCGTCGATTCTCACCAACGAGAATCAAGGCTCTTCCCGATTGCCTCGCCAAGGAGAACAACGTGGGGTAAAAATGGACCAAGTTGCAAATTTTCAAGAAAAGAGGGGTTAATTTGCAAAATTCCCAAATATGCCGAAAGCGTCGATCCTCACCAACGAGAATCAAGGCTCTTCCCGATTGCCTCGCCAAGGAGAACAACGTGGGGTAAAAAAGGACCAGTTTGTAAATTTACAAGAAAATAGGGACTAATTTGTAAATTTCCAAATACTGCCAAAAATAGCTCACCAGCATAGGAGGGAGGCGCGCCATCAGCCAACATAGCAGGGGAACGACCTCTCGAAGGACGCGACATGACGAGCTGCAAAATAAATTAAAAGAGGTCAGATCTAGAAAAAAAAAGATCACTTTTTTATCAGATCTACCCCCCTGAAAGATTAACTCGAGGCGCCATATCATAGTTTTAACCCCTACACACGATCCCACAAGTACATAAATTAAATTGAGCATGAAAAAGATCAAAATTGTGAAGGATTTACCTGAAGAAAGGCTCAAGATCCAATAAAGATGAGGTCTTTTAGGAAACTTTCATCACGCGCTCGAGGGGCCTGAGAGGGATTTTAAAGAATGGCTTTTTGAGGGATTTTTCAGTCCAAGATCCAAAGGAACCCTAGATCTAGGATAAATATCAAGATTTGAAGACGAAAGAGTGCTCGAGGGAAGAGAAAAAAATCAAAAAAGGGGAGATAGGGGGGCCGGCCCTAGAAAAAGAGAAGGAAAAGAAGAAAAAGAAGGAAAAAGGGACCCTTTTATAGGTTGGGCCAAGTTGAACCGGACCGGACCAAGTTGGTTCAAAAGAGGCCGAATCGAGCGTCAAAACGACTTAAAATCAACTGAGGGTCCCATCCTTGGTTTATTCTTGTCTCTCCCACACATTCGGAAGGAACGGAAGAGATCTTTTGAGCCAAATTACTGCCTTTTTTGGCTCATTTTCAAGCCGGTTCAGCTTATTTTGAGCACGGAAATACTCCAATAAGGTATACGAGTATAAACTATTCCCTATTTTTATTGAGAAGTTCCTGGAGAATATTTTTCTAAAAATATTCTTAAGGATAACTCAATAACACGACGCCGGACAACGCGTCGCAAATGAAGACTCAACTCCAACAATCGAGGGTTAGTTGTACGTCGAACCAATGAGCATGAGCTAAAAGATTGGAAAATCAGGAATCGACTTCAAGTTCAAATTCCGACGACGGTCAGACAATAAATGCAGCACCGGAATCCTTACAAGCATTCGACAAAGCACCGAATAGCCTGAAGGAGTGAAGGAATACAGAACAAAAGTCGTTCCAGGTCCCGTTATACCGACAAGGAGTAGGGGCAATCATATCCAAAGCATTCCAGACTCTTCTATAAAAGAATGAGGCTGGAACACTTTGGAGGGGGTATCTGTAGGCGTATAAAATTGCCTATAGGTCCCTTAACATGGCTCGGCACGATGAATCGACAAATCAACGGACGTTCGAGCGACGAGGCAATGAGGCACGCAAGCAACGGAATACGTTCGCGTGTGGAACCAAACCAACGGTTCGGAAAGTTAACGAGTCGTCCAACAACAAAATGGACTTGAACTCAAACACCGAGGCAGGAATACTACCAAATAAAGACCTGGGCTATCAAATCAAAGTCCGGACAAATCAAACGAAGAACCAAAAGACGGAAAACACCGGAAAACGAC